>JACATO010000348.1:805000-1057500 GCA_018389105.1 Nautilus pompilius | reverse complement strand
GATTTAAAAATTTGACGGTCAGTTCTACTACAGAATCTCTTAGCTTCCATCACACACACACACACACAAACGGGGCTCAAAAACATCCTTTCGCATTTACATATTCTGTTTCTGTCTGTTAAAAACAGCTCGGATCGCATGAGATCTGTGAACGACGACCGTGTGACTCGCTTTCCGTTGATTTGCTACGTTAGTTCTAACAGCTTGAGCGGACGTGTGTATTTGCTGCCTTAGCCTCCGAAAGATCCGGCTTTTCAACGGCGTTCGATTACAATAAAAAAAGCCACATGCACGCGGTACCTAGCAGACACGTGATCCAGGAAACGACTACGTCAGTAACAGAGACGACACTTAAGAATCTAAAAGTAAATTCGTTGTCTTCTCTGAACCATCTTATTTCTCTAATATTAGAAAGATCTGAAACAGCTGGACACCGAAAATTGGTTCTAAAATTCGATTTCACCGCTAACGATAAACGAAAACTGTCGTCTAGAAATGTTACTTTTAACAGATGTGACTAAGTTAGGGTGTGATACTTTGACTTCGCTTTGGACAAATGGCTGACTACCGAGACAGCGTTAGTCCGTTACCGCTCGAGATGTTCTGAATAACGTCATCATCAGTTTTAGGAGATTAAACGCAAGATTAAAACAAATATATAATTATGAACAGACTTGTAGGTGTACTGACTAGAACAAGATTATTTCAAAAACATCAGATTGAGAATCTCGTTCACGTTTCTTTAATAACAACTAAAGTAAACAGAAGCACTGTGGGGTGGCTAGCACCGGTTTTTCCCAGCTCCTTAAAGACATGGAAAGATGAAGAGGCGCTTGGTGGAAGTTATGTCATTGAGCTTTTATAGCAAAAGCATCCAGTTAGAATTAAAGTCAGGGAGAATTCCTTTTTGTGATTTGATTTTGGTGAGAATCAATTGCACGAAATGCCGTGTGTGTGTGTGTGTGTGTGTGTGTGTACGCAGATGGCATTAAGACGAGGCTTTCATTTTTGTTGTTCCTTCAGTCATATGGTTCTCGCCCACTACAGATGTCTGATTTGGTTGATGAGTGATCAATAAGATATGTTCCCCAGAATTCCAAAGGATTTTTAAAAGAATAAAACAATACAAACAGCAGTAAAAGAGAACAGGACTGCAGCTGTTAACGCAACATAATATAGGTAAAACCGATTAGTTTCCGTAGTTGTTGTTTTTTTCTTGCCAGCCAGGTCAGGTGGACAACTCTCCCCTTCCAAAGCTATTGGACACACGTTTGCCATGAATAAAGATAAATTTCAATTTTCAACCAAATAATTTTGGTATCTCCGTAATATTGTCAACATGTCCAAAAAAAATATTAGCAAATTAAATTTGATTACAAACACAACAAAACAGAAAAAAAAACAACAAAAAATTTATCCAGAAGACTGATTAACAGAAGGGCACGGTTTGCAAATTTATCAGACGCCATCTTCGTTGGACTTTTAATCACGAGGTACACCTAACGACAGTGTTAAAAGAAGAAGGTAAAGAAAGAAACAAGTTTTTTGTTATTAAATATGATAGTGAGTCGATAAACTGTGTTGGAATTTTGCTTCATTCTGTTGACGGCATCATGCACGATTATCACAACTGACGTGAAATAACTTTAAATGGCGGCTGTCAGTCGATTTTCTAGACACTCGTCAAGCGAAGCTGACATTTTCTTGTTTATAATTAGCATAGTTTCACTTTGTATAATGTGTTTAGCAGCATGAAAGAAAAAAGAAAAAATTATATATTTTAATAAAACAAAACAAATAGCATGAACAAAGACGTGTCACAAAGAAGAAATGTGAAGTTTCGTACAAAAATTTAAAGCGATACCAATGACGTTCAGACAATTGAGAAATAGCGAGGGGTTTCCTGATCACCTGATTAGTAGCAGTGCAACTAACTCTACTGAACTTATGTTCAAAGATTTTCCCTTGCTGTCATCGTCACGAGAAAGAGTTCTGAAGGGAAGGATGCCAACTTTTGGTCGCTAAACCACGCTTCATCCTTAATGCTAATATGGGTATCTTAAAGATGCAATAACCGTAGCTAATCACGATTAAATGTCTTATCAGTAAAAATGAAATAAACATGGTTATTCAAAATGATAAATTAACTATGACAATAACATTGTTATTATAATAAAAAGATGAACGATAATCCATTTTATGTTGAATATAATTATAAATCTAAGATAAGAATATTATATTAATAATTTATAATTATAACAAAAACTAATTAGATTCAGTAATATTTTGTAAATCAAAATCCCGATTAACTAATAATCAAAGAACGTAAAGATAAGAGTATTTATAATTATATCGAAAGAATGTGGGTGGCGTGGTAGTCCGATGGTTAGTCTGCTACGGGCAAAATCCCCAGTTGAACTCCAGGTCTGTTTGGCGTACCACCACGGTTGGTCCCATGGCCGGCGAGCCGTGTTGTTTTTTTTGTTTTTTTTCTGGGCTCTTACGTTGCCATCCCACATAAAATAAAGGATTCTAGCAGAATAGATACCGATATGTGGTCGGTCTGTGGGCCTGCCACGTCTACTCAGCCAACAAGAATAATCATGGCGACTAGCAACTTCCGGATACGAAACAAGATGCCTCTTTTCGAAATTAAAACAATGAACCTAATTTAATGTAAGAAATGAAAATATTTTCAGAATCGTTTAAATTCAAAAAAATCAGCCGTCATTGAATACTTTTCTCCTGAACAGAATAGAATTATTGCCGGTAAATCCCACGTGGCTACACCTCGACCATCGCTAACAGAGTTGCCTCAACAAAGAAAACGTGGGACCGGCTCCCAGTCACTGGCCGAGGGATTAAACGAGTGCTTCCAGCGAAATACTCTGAGTATTGCAGGTGTGTTGACTGAATATGTAGCCGCTTTAATAGAAATACTAACTAGCGCTTTTAGGCTAAAGCGATATAAGAGAAAATAGAACTGACGCGGTACGCGAAGGGTTAATGTCTAACATACAGAATCCACTGTTCGAGGAGAGGAGAATGGTTGGATTTAGCACCCAACTTATTCTTGTTTAGCGCCTACCCACATGGCTGACGGAAACGAGCAAAAGGCGAGGGAATTTTACCAGCTGCTTCGTTCCTTCCTGACACAATCTTTCAATATTTGTAAGATCTGGTGAAGGCTAAATCGATCTGATTAAAAATCGGAGACAAGTATTAGATTTTTTTACTTATAATAAGTAAAACTTCACGCGAAAAGGTTATTTGTTCAGTCGTACAGTAGCAGCCAAGATTGTTGCATTTTTAAACAACATGGAGTGTTTCGTGGGTGTTACACTCTAAAGCTAATTAACCCTTTTGATATTAATAAGGTCTCTCAACTAAACGACCCCATAATATAGTAATTTCCCATGGAATTCTAACTATAAACTAATAAAGTAGTGAACTTCAGTAAATGCAAAGTTTTCCAATATTATCTTAGTACAGAATATTATTTTACCAAAATAAATGCATAAATAAACTTTTAAAAAACTAATTCTCCAGCACTGCATTAGTCAGGGTACAGCTGCACTTTAAAATATCAGAATTATTTTGAAATGCATTAATTTTGGCCGTCACTGTAGATACGTAGCAATGGCTTTAAATCATTTTGTTTTTGCCTGCATATATAACTGAATGGTAATATTCAACTTTCTTTTTTATTTGGATATTTTGTTTGTTTTATTTCTCATTCATTTAAGAATTGCTTTTAAATTCGTGATATTTTTATTATAATGCCACTATTTTCATTTCATCAGAAGAAAAAAAAACAGAATAAAGAAGAAAACACCAAAAATACGAGCTACCAATTTGCTTGAGCTGCTTGATTTCTATATATATATATATATATATGATTATAAATTATGGTAAAATATTTCACGATAGAAACATTAACTACATGAAGTAGTTTACAATTTCTATATGCGTTAATTTTAATATTTTATAGATTATGTTTATTAATTTGTGTATTTTCATTCATTCGTTTGAATAGATTCTACATGTTACTGTTTGCTGAGTCGTGGAAAAAAACGTTTTAAGTTCTGACAGTGTTTTTATCAACTCATTCAACAGGTGCACTATGTACGCGACAGCGTCATGGTCTGGAGAGGAATTGTTTCTCATCTTAGAAATTTCCCTGTCGGACAAGACACACCGTGCTCGATACCGTCGGCAGTCGCAGGTACAGATGTGCCAAAGTAAAATCAGCTGAATGTTTGAGTTACAAAATATTTATTACAAATAGTTAGTTAGAAGAAAATATTACGCGGTATTTACATAAACCACCTTGTTCTTCTCCGCCTGGTTTAGGGAAGTGACACCGGCTGGATGTGATGTCACGTGTTCAAATTCGCAACAGGGGGAGCTGACGTCACATCCAGAAAATAATACAGATAGTAAATATTTTCCTTATGAATTCCTGCCAACTATCGACGTTTTATAATGTGTAAAATAGGGAATTTTGGATATGTTTACGATTCTTAATGATTGCATTACTGAAATGCCTAAAATAACAAATAATTATACAAGCAGGCTAATTAAAACGAATCCCACGCCAACATGTCAAAACAGGTCACGGTGGCATTATCTCACCACGTGACAAAATGTGTTTGGGTACAATGTACTCAGAGAACTTAGTTGAGAATTGTATTTTTGTAAAGTTTTTGGTTCCTTTGGAATTTAATCTCTTTAACTTGGTAACGATTACATTACCATGTGTGCAATAGACTCTCTGTAAGTTAGGACAAAAACAAGAACCGGTTTATCTTTTAAAGTGGACTGTACGTTAAGTAAAATCACATTTAACAATTTAAAGAATTTGTTGCATTTGAATAATCTGTTGTAAATGTAAAAAAAATTCTATTTCTTTATTGAAATTGCTTAAATTTATGCTTTTCATTAATTTTCATCCATTTATTAAAACTATCATTAAATTTTTTATTTATCTTAAATTTTAAAATCCCCGATTTAAAAGAAAAATTCCAAAATTTACTTTACAAAAAATCTTTAATTTACATGAATTATTTTGGAGTCCATTCGATTGGCTATAAACTTTCCAAGTTCTCACTTTCAGTGCAGTTTATTAAGCGTTTACTTGAGGCATTCATAAACCCCATTAATTAGCAGTTTTCGGTAATTGCTTATTCTTCATTTTTTATAAAAAAAACAGTTCTCTCTCTCCTCTCTCTCTCGCTCTCTCTCTCTCTCTCGCTCTCTCTCTCTCTGCTCTCTCTCTCCCTCTCTCGCTCTCTTCTCCTCCTCTCTCTCGCTCTCTCTGTACTGACGTCCATCTCTCTCTCTGTACTGACCGCACTTCTCTCCTCTCTCTCTCTCTCGTGACGGATCTCTCCCCCCCTCTCTCTCGCTCTCTCTCTCGCTCTCTCTCTCTCTCTCTCTCTCTCCATCTCTCTCCCTCCCTCTCTCTCTCTCCCTCTCCCTCTCTCTCTCTCTCTGTACTGACGTCATCTCTCTCTCACTCTCTCTCTCTCTCTCTCTCTCTCTGAAAATGATCAGAAATTTAGTTGTAAGAGTTTTTCTTTGTAATACATGAAAAATATTATACCGATGGATATTGTAGCGAAGTCTTTTATAAACTTATCAAATTTTGTTATTTTCATATTTAAAATTAGTTTTTAAATAAGTTAATTATTTTTCGTTTATTTATGTATTTTCCTCACTTTTGGGGGTTGTGACTAATGAAGTAATTGGGTGCCGTGGTGATGGAGCTCGAATCTGGCTGGAGACGAAAGCGACCAGGCCGGCTTCCCTACTAGCTGGCTGTGGTGGGGTTTTCTCAAATATCTCAAATGAAGAATTCTAGTAGCTCTCTTTTGTAGCCTAACCTCTGCTAGTCATCCTGTGCTTGCCCGCCGCCGTGGTACGGGGGAGGGGACAACAGGATATAGATGTCTGGCTCTATAAACACTGCACGCGCGAGTTCTGCTGGAACATCGTCAGCAAACTGATCTTCGGCCGCGAAAGACGGCAGTGACAAGAACAGAAATGCGCTTCCATTTATTAATTCGACTGTTGTAACATTAGAAAACCATTATCAATCATCACATACAGCTGGCCATGGCTTTATTGTCTCTGGAACATTAGATTAAATGGTTACCGGGCAGTTGGAAAGAAGTCCGTGCACGACGGTAGAAAAAGAGTTAACGTTTTCGGAGAAAATCGCAGGAAAACGGAGCCTTTACTGATGGATTCCCAGCCGGCTGCTAGCTGTCGTTGGTGTGTCTTCGTTTCGCTGTCACATGCAATAAAAAAGCAGGGGGAAAAAAAAATCAATTATCTCACTGAAACAGTGGCAGCGAAACAGCAGAGAAAACGCGGTGGTCTCCCTGCAGAGAGGGAATCAATAGAATCCCGCTGGAGGGCGGGTCGGTGCGTTTAACCACATACAGCCAGGAAATCGAGATCGCGGCTTTAAAGGGGCTTTTTGTTTAGGTAGGTAACTGGAGCGATGGAGTGGGTCGGCAGCAGTCCAAGTAGAAACAGGGATATTTCAGGGCAACTGAATAGATATTCATGACAATGAAACAACAACAAAATGCAGCAGACGGGGGAAATTCGAGTGGCGTAATGTCGATAATTGTGCAATGAACAGCGCTGCTAGATGTTATACCTGAACACTAAACCTGCCGCACCCGCCGTGTCTCCTCAACAACGGCCTCTCTCTTCCCTGTAAATAGAAGCCCTATTTTTTGTTGTTGCTTTGCAGCGCTTCCATTTCCATGGTTTCCATTTATCGCGCATCTCGCTGATATTATCGCGAACATCTGGGGGAGTTTCGCTGCAAGAGCAGGTGCGCCATTACTCGCCAGGTACGCACCCACCGTCGAAGTTATACTCGTTCACATCTCCTCTGCAACAGAAATACGCCAAAGAACGATCCAAGGTCATTTCCGCCGACTTGGTTACGGGTGGCTGGTCAGGGGACTCATCTGGCGAGACCCAAGAGTGTTGGTGGCGTGTACTGTTCTCTGGTAAGTCCGGCCTTTAGAAATTCAGGCCTGGAGACTGATAGGATACTTTAAAGATATCTCTGCATCAGTCAGGCTCACCGACGCCTATATTCTTCAGGGTGATGGAGCTACATGCCGTCTGGAATTGCGCTAACCAAAATCATAATATGAATACGATTAGCCATCCGTTGGAGCAATTGGATTGTCAGCAGAAAGCAACCTATCCACGTCCTACCATTGGGATGGAAGTCAAGGGAGATCTCATGCGGACATGGGGAGGTCCGGACCAAACCGGGGTATGAAATTTTGTTGACTCAATGTCAAAATAAGTAAAGGCTCTTTGTGCTGAAAATGTTGTCTTCACCAAGTACTAACATAAAAAGTTTCACTCTATTACTTGCTGTTATTTAAAACAAACTAAATTGTTGTAATAACTGTAAGCGATAGCAAGTGCGTGAAACAGCAATTTCAACTAATTCTTGAACTATTCAATAAATTAGCGCAATTCTATACTTTATTCAGATGTCACAGTATATTTACAACGTAGACAGTAGTTCTTCCACGTCTGTCTATGACCTATTCATCGCAAGCAGAACACTTGAATGTTTCATTGGTCTAAAACACGAGATTTAAAAATTCCATAGTACACGAAGCGTTGGTTCTGTATAGGAAATTGATATGAACCAAGAACTGCGCAACTTTTCCAAATAGTTAGGTAACGTGAAATTACAAGTATCACATGAACTGTAATATATCTATATTATCCAATAAACCCATGAAATATGGCACATGCGTATTTCGGAAACTATCTTATTTTTGTGCTGCTGTTACGGATTGATAAATAAATTTGATTAATATAAAACCAGTGGTCTTCGCAAACAATTTAGGTGGAATTAGTAGGGGGGTAGAAATAGAAACTATGCAGTCAGTCAGTTTAGGTGATGTGAACATCCAACACACATTAAGATCTATTATGGCAATTGTGATTCAGAGAGAGAAAACCGCATGGAACCAATCGGTTTACTATCCTAACAGATCTCCTTCCTTTCAAGAACTATGAACCATTGACAAAAGACTGATAGGCAAAAACTTGACCATCATGTGACTTCAAACAGATAACTAGTTTTCAGCGCTGTACGAGAATCAGAATTCTTTTGTAATCTTAGCAGAGAACATCAAAATCATTGTTCTTTCTTGGTGACATCAATTCAAAGTATCGTAATTCTAACAATTCTTATTTTTGAAGTTGGGTGTATTATATCGTTAGACCGGCCTGGAAAATGTGATTCGAAAATATTTTTCGCAGTAAAATTTTATTTTATTACAAAGAAAAAGCATTTAAAAAGTTTATGATAAGACGGCAACTTTCCGGGCCTGGAGAAAATCAGATTTCCAAAGACTGGCGGGCGAGGTATGCACGAGTGGTACAGAAGCAACAAACGAATAACCATTGTGAGCAGCAAGATTAAAGAAAAAAACTTAAAGTATGCAATTCTGTTTCATTGGCAGACTTTGTTAAAGATGTTCTAAAGAAAGTTGTTTTGTTGTTTTTTCTTTTTTAATTTCTGAACAAGTTAAGATTTTATTTGAACGTTTTCTTATAATTAGTGCAGTATGAAGGGAATTTTAGAGATGGTTGGTAGACACGAATAGAGACGAGACCTAAATCGTCTGCAAAAACAACGAGCCTATATATCTATCTCCTTTTAACGTAACTAACCATTGTTGTTCAGGCATTTACTTCTGTAGCGAAATCTCGATCAGAATTCTCAAGTGTTCTTGCATCCACCGAACTCTCGAAGTTTCCAAAACAATCTGGAATGGTCACAAATCTATTGTTTACTAAAATTCCAGACAGAATAATAAACATTTTCGACTATTTTTCTCTATACAGTGTGACAGAGTTCATGAGCAGTTACATTCAGAACTTGAATATGTTGACAATACACGCGTAAAACTGACTGTCGTCAGACGACTTTTCAAGATAATGAGCAAGAGAAGAATCTAGATAAATTTACCTTCATTTTCTACATGTTAAAAAAAAACAACAACAACAAGCAAGACAAATCGAACGGGCTTCCGGACTAGATATGCATAAGTTAACAAAATAAGTAAACCGATTTTTCAACACTTACTAGAAGGAAAAAAAAACAGGAAGTGAACAATGGTTAGCTTCCAACAGTTTTAAAATAAATACAGCAAAGGTTTCAACGTAAGTTCCGAAACCGGTGTTTTGCCTCATTAATGTCAAGAATTTGGTAATTTCTTCCCAAACAGTTAAATCAAGGTTGTCATAAAAGTGACGCCGTCGATGACAACAGTCTCTGTGCTGGGGCTTTATTTGACGGAAGAAGTAGTCATTTATTTAAAACGGAAGTACTTTAGTATGCCGATAGGTGGCCGGTAGTGATCATCTCGGCGGAAGGAAAACGCCGTCCGGATTTTTGAAGAATCTCTGTCGCTTGATTTTCCCTATTTTCGTTATATGGCTGGAAGCTATACTCACATAAGTTCATGAAATATTGGCGGTAAAAGGTCCTTGGATGCATTATCAAGTGCTCCTTTAATAGACAAAAATACTGCTAAATATTCTGTTAGTTTTGTTTATCTGTTAGTTTATTTTAAGCTTTTCGTAAAAAGTATAAATATTTATAAGGTAACTATTTTGGAATATACGGCAGTGTTCCAATAATTGAAAAGTTATCCAGTTCACGAGAAAACAGCAAAGTTTTTTCGACATCTTAGTTCATTGACCCACAAGAATTTGTAGGCCATTTTATCAGATTAACACTGATGGATATTTAAACTGACCTTCTGACTAAAATTAACTTAGAACGACACTGATGGCTGATCAAACTAATACTCTAGCCTGTAATAAACTTAGAATGACCCTGCAGAGTAGCACAATAATTTGTCGCACACATACGGCTGCTTAAAAGATGGGTGCCAAAAGAGCAACGGTTAACTGACTCAACCAAATCACAATAATAACGGAAAATTATTAGCAAAGCCAAAAATCACAGCGATTTATTAAAGATGATAATTAAGATTTTGATAATTTCACGTTGCCTTTTCGTAAAATGAAGTTTTATTTAGTTTTCCTCCCTCCGTTATAGATCGAAGAGTTTGTGGACCCTTAAAAGTTGTGGTTTGTTATGGTTCTGATCCATGTTGCTCTTCAATGAAATTGTTCCGGTATCTATTCTTGAAAGGGAGAGAAGGAAAGAGAACAACAGAAAAAACAAAAGACAAGAATACGTGACTGTATAACTCGCTTAGTTGGTATCCCTTTCAGGTAGCTTCTCAACCAAAGACTTCAGCTCATTTGAATAGAAATCACAGTTATTTTGTTTCAATCTGACCAATTAGAATTTTAAAAAAATAAAAAAAAACTTTTTCTTTTAAATGGATACGTGTGCAGAAATTAAAATTTTTCTGAGTAAAGCAGCTTTAACAAGAAAAGAAATACAACTAACAAATTCCATTTATTGTAGTTCCGGTCTCTTATTCGTGCGCACTTAACCGAAAACGTCACCAGAAAAAGGGGGGGAAACTCCGTTGACGTACATTCCAGCTATAAACGGATAATTATTCCGATGCCACAATACACCGAGAGCCGCTCTAAAGAAAATACACAAAAGAAATTTCCAAAACAATTGAAACCACTGAGTTTCTTTTCCAGAACCGTCGTCTACCCGGTGGCTGCAGCTTGGTTAGGTTTCCCTTCCTGGCTCGTCTCCGGCTGCTGTTCCAAGTTTTCACCGCCACTTTGATGGCTTCTTTCCTGATGTACCAAAAATGTAAAAAGACTTACACTGTCAGAACCGAAGCCGTGCATGGCGAGAAACTAACTATTTAATAATATTCTGTTTATATTTGTTTACCACAACAATTTTATTATACAGACGTTTGTCAAGACACATTGCCTACAAGTTAGGAAGAATCGCAGTGGTGCTGTTGTTCGCTAAACCGTGCGCCGCCACGTAAAACTTAGAAACTTCGACTCCGGACTAAAACCTTTACTTCATCACTGAAGGTTCAGCTTTTGTAAATTTTTTGTTGATGTTCTGACTCTAAGAAATTCATCAGACAAAATTTCATCTTTATACCCACAAGATCTTTCATGTGAAATATCATTTAGAGTTCGCATTCTTTATCGTTTCTCATCTCAGTTTATGTACATCAAACGTTACAGGTTGACAAATGGTAGAAATTTGGTTTTAAACCATATAAGTATAAGATAAATTTCAGTTCTTTATAAAATTGGAATAATTGTGAAAAAATAAATATACACAAAGTTGAAAATCATTAAATGATGGAAAGTGCATGGGTCAATGAATGTGAGCAATCGAATATTAGGAGAGACTGGGATTGAAATAAACAGGGGTAGGCAGTAACATTGGCAATATCTCGTAAATAAATGTAATGTTTTGGCAGTGTTTATGTCACGTGGAAAGGCTTCATCCAGTACATTTCTGGTATTATTATTAAAATTATGCATAAAATCTGTCAAAGATTTTCTTTTAATTATTTCGTAAGGAACTCAAGATATTTTCCTTCAAGATAAAAGATAGAACATCAAAGCCGCAGAATCACGGTATGTTGACGAATGTGCTGGACCGGATTAGGTGAGCAGTTTGATGAAGCGTCAGCCATCTGCATCAATCAGAGGAGCTGAAGCCACCAGTTTTTAACGTGGAAGACATTAGAGTTTTACTGGCTTAAAGGTTTGGGGCTCAACAAAAATCACTATTTTTAATATGATTTTGGTTTTAGCACTTACTCCCGACCGGGGAGTACATTGTGTCATTGTGATAGAAAGAAGTGTTTTAAATTTTGCTTAAGTTGTACATATTATTTCTTAATAACTGTGGTGACTGGTTCCCTGTTCTAGCAGTTTACAATATTTGATGCACCGTAATCCTCCTTGTACATAGTTCCAGAATAAAATAGTTACAACCATCCCCGATCTCCCTTACATATTATCAAATATTTGAGAATTTGTCAGAAAAAATGATGTCAATTACGCAAAGGTGATGCAGTCCAACACCAACAGCTACTTATATTATCTTAATCCGCTATTAAATCGAACTGAACAAATATTATTTTTCTTTCAAAGTATTAGAGATTAACCATTCATCAAGTGTTGTTCTGTTTGCTTGAATCAACAGTCTAGTCTTGAACAATATTTCAGTCAACAGGGAAATTTTCATGGGATTTTTGCTCAGTCCCTGTGTAAAGTCCTGTTGGTTTGGTCAATCAGTAATACAGCGTTGGACATAGGTGATGGATTCGAACTAAAGACGGATTTTATTCTTGTTGTCAACATCAACATAAAACAACAAATCTTTCAAAGATTCTTTTTTATTTAAAAAGTGCAAGAAAGTAAGTATTTGCTTTACAACGGATTTTTTATTTACATATACATATTTGCTAAACACCAGTAATCTCGCAATGTTTGTAGAATTAAATCATTTGCTTTCTTTAGAGATTTATTTTAAAGAATTTTTTTTGTTGTTGGTTAAAACTGAATAAACAAGACAAAACCACCTTGTTAATTCAGCAGGGAATGTTGTTCTAAGCTAGGATTAAGTGAGGTTCTCCTATAAAGGAATTTTAATACTAATATTTTCTTTTGGTCAAAGGAAATCAGTTAAATGATGCTTTGCTACAAAACTCACTGCAATATCTGTAACTGAGTTAGTATTTTATGTCACAAGTAGAACGATGTGTTGTGTGTGTGTGTTTTCAGTATTTCAAGATACTGTAGACGGCTGACGCTGATCCTGGGATTTGAACAAGTCGTCTCCGGCTGCTAACTGAGCACACACAGTTGGTAGCACGCATGGGCTAGTAACTGGAAGTCCCTGGTTCAAATCTCTTCGTCAGCTGTCTACAGTATCTCGAGGTACTGATAACGCATCTATGCAAGAATTTAAACGTATACCGTATTCATTCGTGGATGCTATTGTCTATATCTCTTTTTAAAAATAATAAAATTAGTTTATAAATTTTCAAACTTTGGCTTTGATTATTATAAAAAAAATGTTCTGAAAATGACGTCATTATTGTTTTTTTATTTGTTATTTTCGATTTTTATATTTAATTTTACGTTTAATTATTTGTTTATTATTCCTTACATAGTTCCTGCTGCACGCCTCTAAGAAGGTCTGGAAATAATTTGGATTCGTAGGTCTATTCTGTCTTTTTTTTTCCAAACATAAACTTTATAGCCAAGCAAAATTTCTAAAATTCTTTAGCTTCATGTTTACATACCGATGGTTTGCTTTCTTCTTAAGGAACATTTTAATTATTATCCCTGTCGTAGCTTCCATGATCAGCACCACAAACTGCAGATTTTTTGGTGACACTTTTAGCTGAATTTCTCTAGTTTCTGTTGAGTTGTCCTCTGGAAAGTTTCTTTTTAATTACTAGCGTGGAGAAGCTTTCGTTAGTACTCCCATCCACCAGACAGGCAGACTTTACTATATATGTATGCTCTGCGTGTAGAAAATTACGAATTGTAGCGTAATCCAAAAAAGTATTCACCTGACAATGAAGTTGTCGCTGTATGATCTTTAATTACCGCCATACGGAACCAAAATGCCATCTTTACGCGAGATTAAATATGAAAGAGAGTAAACGTCATTTAAATGTCACGGCACAGCGACCTTTTGGCTTCTCAATGCAGCCATTAAAATACTTTTCGTTCCGTGTTTGGTTAAGTAATGATTTTGACCAATCTGAAAGGGCAACCGGCCACTGTGGAAAAACAGAACAGGATAACAAAATTAAACGAACAGTTTTTCATTTTGACGGAAGTTAATGAAAGTCAGCCCCTCCGCCAGATTTTGGGTGAAGATATTTGCGAAGTGGACGTTTGTGTCAAATACTTTGTAGTGTTAACCGCGCTCACGATGGAAACACCGCATCAATCTTCCCTGCTCCTATAATATTCAGCCGAGCATTAAATGTCAGACGGCGATTCTGTGTTGCATGGAGATTAGGTGTAAGAACGTGAACTTCCTAGAAGTAAAACAGAGCGTCTAACATACGTTTTATACGAGCCCCTAAATTTCTGGCGACAACGAGAGTCTCTTCCGTCTAACGGGCTGCCCCTTATCATTTTGATGTTTTGATTTAGAGAATGGATATCCGTTCCGCCGATTTATTTAACGAGAAATCATCTCGCCGATTGTATTCGCCTATCCCCAAGTCTTTACTCGAGTTCGAGCAAATTCAGAAATTAACGTCGAGACCGACTCACCCGAGTGTGGGTTTAGTAGTCGAAAAAAAGAGAGAGAGAGAGAGAATAAGATATATCCCCTCCGCAACCTTCGACAATTAAAAAGGGCGTGTCAGTCTCCCCCATCGCTAACGAGTTCGAGGAATACGACAGCAGATTTCGTCTTTTTAGTTGAGGAAATCTGAATCTCGAGAATTCGGAAAGTCGCACTTAGTGGTTTTTTTTGTTGTTGTTTTTGTTTTGTTCTTTCACGCTAAATTCTTTATTTGACATTTTAAATTTTAAAAAAAGAACAACCGAATATATCTGTGAACTTGAAGAAAAGGAACAAAGTAACTTAGCTGATGTTTTGCTCTAAGCCCAAAACAGGCCACCAACACCGCGCGGGACTGATTGAAATTGTATTTTGATTTGTAAAAATTCAGAGTGACGAGTAAAGAAAACTTTGCACTAGATTCAGCAACCGTGATGACATCGTTCATTCATTGGTGCATTTTTAAACACCGTTCTGCGAGCAGGGTACTTGTGAGCATAATATCGAAAGATGTGTTTAAGTAGCTCTTTACTATCAATGCTACATTGAGAATTCACCAGTTTATTTTTAAGTAGAATTTAATTAAGAATATTTCCTCGAGCATCAATTCATCAGTGTAGTTCAAGTAGCGCTTTACTGGCAATGCTACAATGAGCATCTGCGAGTGTAGTTTTGAGTAAGATTTACTAGTAATGTTTATTTGAGCATCCATCGGTGTAGTTCTGGGTAGTATTTACTAGTAATGTTTATTTGAGCATCCATCGGTGTAGTTTTGAGTAGTATTTACTAGTAATGTTTATTTGAGCATGCATCGGTGTAGTTCTGAGTAGTATTTACTAGTAATGTTTATTTGAGCATCCATCGGTGTAGTTTTGTGTAGTATTTACTAGTAATGTTATTTGAGCATGTATCGGTGTAGTTCTGAGTAGTATTTACTAGTAATGTTTATTTGAGCATCCATCGGTGTAGTTCTGAGTAGTATTTACTAGTAATGTTTATTTGAGCATGCATCGGTGTAGTTCTGAGTAGTATTTACTAGTAATGTTTATTTGAGCATCCATCGGTGTAGTTCTGAGTAGTATTTACTAGTAATGTTTATTTGAGCATGCATCGGTGCAGCTTTGCGGAGCCTTTAAAACTGTTATTCTGAGTGGCTCTTAGTAAAGGGTGTAAAATTTGCATGGTTATAAAATGTTCTTGTTAATAAAATTAATATTATTACTAATATAGTCCTGTTTATTAAATTGACTCTTTAAATGTCATGTAAAAATAACACCGAATAACTCATAAAGGACTGACCCACGCTGAGTAAAAAACTCTGCATATAAAAAAGGCTGCATAAGTAATATGTTAACATACCTGTAACTACACTGGTTTCCAAAAGTTAAGCAACAACAACAAAATCTTTCTAAAATGGATAAAGTTTTATTCACCAAATGGTCAGCACAAGCTTTTTTCATGTAGAATTACTTTCATGAAATAAATATATAACCTTAGCAATGGGGACAGTGATGATGACGCTTATTGTTTAGCCGAAGATGTTTGTAGTTTTTTTTAAATGCGGTTAAACCGACGCAACTCGTCTCCTTAGAGCGGCCCGTAACATTCTCGAAGGGGTTAATCCCTGGAGAACGTGCGAGCCGAGTTGTTTCAGTGATGGTTAGGTCTCAAACGTATTGGTCGGGTAGATGTGGTTTATGTGTGTGAGAGTTGGGGCCAATTAAAACGATGTTTTCTACAATTGCGCCTGCGTGCTGTCTGACAAAGATTCAGAATCTCGTCGCTGTATCTAATTTGTCATGGCGCACCAATCAAACCCACGCGTGTCTGCATGCCCACCAAATAGAATTCCTGCCCATATTATTGCACCTCCACCACTGTAGTGATGATGTTTGTGGGAAGATGGCTGTACGTTTCACGTTTGTTGCAGGTACGTACGGCCCCAAGAGTCACAGCGAAGCGGTTGAGGCTGATACCGGCCAACTTGCCCGTGGCCGCAGAGAATCGAGTTTGGTCGGTGTTCGGGTCTTGTTTTTCCAACCCCGAAGCGACACATATCACGGCAGACCGACGATCGCATTTTCTTGTGGCTTGCAAATGGATCGGAATTTCTGTGCTGGATGGTGCCAAACCTATATATGACCACTGCCTGAGAACTTTGATGTGTTATAGCTTTTCTTGAACTATACAGTTACCCAGTTCACAAATAACATTGAAATATCCCGTGTCTTAAAGTCTTTTTTCTAGCTTCTACCAAATTCTGATTGTTTAACTCTCCATCAATTCCCATGAATCTCCCATTCGTGGAATGGCTGTCTGCGTACTGAGGTTTCCTCTGGAGGCGATCTTGGGCTTATCATGAAGCTTTAATGGCCTATTTCATTTTTAAGGGTGCATATTTACTTATATCAAGTATCTGTGCGCCTGCTGTGTGTATTGCTTTTTCGATAAGAAATTGTTTTCCAAATTTCTCCTATTTTTATTTTACAGCAAGATGGTTGATCAGGACACCGGAGTAAAAATTAATCTATTTATTATATATTCTGAAACATCGTATTAAACTCGTGCTGAGAACTGCCAACATCTCAGTTAAAATTAGATTGATAGTTTGAGTTATAATGACTGATTCGGGCACCAACAAGGTTTTGTTGAAAGCATTAGTTTGATTAACCATCTGGGTAGCTTTGAGCAGCATCTTGTAGTGTAGATTCCAGGAGTTTCCTTAAAACTGTCAGTTTGAGCAACAGACGGTGTAGCTCCGAGTAGGAATTTTCCGACAGTGTGATCTGGTTTTAGGACATGAGTAAGTTCTATACTACACATAAAATAGTTCCTTCTAATAACAAGAAAAAAATACACACATTAAAGAAACAATAATTCAAAGAAAACACGTTTATTACTGAGGTTAAAACTATGAAATTTTTACAGGAAACAATAAGAAAAGAGAACGGATTAAGGAAAATACAGAATCTACGTTTATTCATTTATTTATTTCGCCCTGACATCTTTGCTAAATGTTTAGTTATGTACAACAACTGACAGTCATTGGAAATACTGAATTCGAAAAGACCGTAATAATAAAGTGTTCACAAAAAGTTTTAAATTAAAGGCACCGTTATAACTTTTAAATGATTCTCCATATGACGTCTTCAAAGTCCATGGCAAGTGCTCTACTAATTGATTTTGCTGTAATGCTAAATTTTAATTTCCGTTGATTTTTTAACGTCATTAACTTTCCATGATCCTATTTTGCATTGGATTTTTAGTGGTACACAAAATATCAGATGTTTTATTTAAAGCATTTTCTCCTTTTTTTTCCTAATTTTTTTTTTTATGGAACGTTCTTGAAGAAGCAAAAATTAATCAATTCGGCAAAGTCGAAATATTACTTTTGCAAGATTAACTGCAAATTTAATTTAATGCAACTTTCTTGTAAAATTATATCTTGGTAGCTGACAGACATACGAAGCGCGTCAACTTATCAAATAAATTATGCATTAAAATTTTTTTTTTTGCCGAAACCTGAAGTTTTAAACGTCAAATCAAAACTGTGATAGAAACTAAATTGACTCTTGGTCAGGCAACAACTATCCTGGCTTCTACACGATCGGTGGGAAAGCTTCTCTGTTAAGGACTTTCATCGAGCGTTAGACACCATGGCGTCCTTTTATTACCTTATTTAGGCATTTATCCCCCTATTCCTTCCGAGACCTGTTGTTTTGCATGTATGTCAATAAAAACTACGTGATCTAACCCTGACAATGACAAAAGACAGATTAACGTCAGATAAGGCAACATTAACTTGTTCTGTTGTTTCTGCTCTCCGGTTTTCATATATTCATCACACACACACACACACACACACACACCACACACACACACACCACACACACACACACACACACAAACACACATACACAAACTCCCATTCCCTTTCACATTTAAAACGAAAAGTCTACTGGAGTCCTTTTCACATTCTAACACCTGAAAGTCTTGCGCGTGCCTGTTACTAGAGCGCAGAGGAGCGGGCCATAGAGCGTGGACGTGGATGGTGCGACACAAGTCGTCATCGATATGTGAACAAGTGATACACGAGTTCTGAGATCGAAGAAACGTTTTCGGCAGACTCATCTTCATTCGTGGAGGAAAACGACGACATATATATATATATATAAAATTGCACAAATTAATGTGAACATGAAACAAAAATTTGATTTTTATTGTTTTCCATTGTATTTTTTATCAATGAACAATTATTTATGGAATACAATGCATTACAATCACATCTTTTTGAAATGACTGCATATTTCTTTTTGTTATGGGCTTGTCATTCATCAGAGTCCAACGTGCGAATCCATCCTTTGTGTGTTTAAGAGTTGACTGTGGACATTAC
The DNA here is from genome assembly GCA_018389105.1 of Nautilus pompilius. Classification (NCBI taxonomy): domain Eukaryota; kingdom Metazoa; phylum Mollusca; class Cephalopoda; order Nautilida; family Nautilidae; genus Nautilus; species Nautilus pompilius. The sequence continues at coordinate 1,038,817 of JACATO010000348.1, read as the reverse complement.
ACCAAGGAAGAAAACTAAGATAATCGCCTTGAATGAACACACGTCTTTCACTCAAGGAGAAATTTCCAATGAAGTCCGTGTGGGAGCGGTCAATAAGAAAAAACCACCGGCTCAATATCCCCATCGAGAAAACACAAATGCAAACTCAAGAGATGATTCAAAATTAATATCAATGAGCAAGCGAGATCCCAGAAAAATCAGTGACACGCTTAACCAGGAATTAGCAGCAGCAGGTGTCCAGGTATCATCAACAACTGCGAGATGTCAGTCAATTGCTTCATGTGAGAAACCAAGCCCAGAAACCTATGAGAAAAACAATTGCTTACCAAAATAATGAAGACAAAACGCTATGCTTAGGTCCAGAAATATGCTGTTTGGTCAAAAAAAGACTGCTGCAATATGTTATTTTCAGACAAGAGTCACTTTCTCGTCCAAGGTCAACAATGTCGATTTGTATGCCATTCACCTGGTGAACTCACAACCAGTTGTCATTAATCAAACTTTGCAGCACCCAGAAAAGCAAATGTTCTGGGGGTTGTTTTCCTGCATAAGGAACTGGCTCATTACTGCCTATGCAAGGTGTGATGGATAGTAAGAAATATATTGATGTTCTAAAACACAGTGTCGCACTAGAACTGATGAAGATATTCCCAAATTGGTTTATGGGCTACATCTAAGGCTTAACTTCGAAAACTGGAAGAAAGAAAATTATCAGGTCTGTCATCCAAGTCTCGTTTCATGATGAAGAAATAAAGAAAATCTCTGAAAAGCTGGTGCATTCCATCCCCAAGTGCGTTCAGGACATTATTAAAGCTAAAGATGGTCATATCAAATATTAAGGTTTGTTCCAGCCTTCAGAATATGTGCTGTCTACTAAATACTCTTTCATCCTGTTCACATTAATGTGCACAATGCTGTTTATAAGTGAGGGAACCATCTTTCGAGAATTACAATTGAAGTGCAATTATTTCTGTAATGAATGAATGTAGAATTTATCATCCTTCATGATCACACAAATTAATTCCACACGATGGAAAAAACGTTTTGTTCTGGACAGCCGACCACATTCAAACCAATAATCTATTTCTTGACCTTGCGAATACTGTTTGCCATAAAATGCCAAAGATAAAGAAGAGAATGTGTGGTACTCTGAACGTTATGGACTGGCCAATCAGTCTTGGCAGGACCATTATTGAGAAAATATGGCGGTATATACTTTAGACCAACAACAAGAAAAATAAAAAAAACAGCGAACAAACAAACAAACAGGAAGGAACGCCATTGAACCGTGGAACATTGGACCACATTTGAAACATTATGATTTAGAATGGTTACAAACTATTCACTAATTAATACTAACTATTAAACTGCTTAATATATTGATATCTATTCAACGTTGTTTTCTTCATCTGTGTTCCTATCCGTGTTAAACGTTTTTTATATCATTGATATTTTTCAATGAATACTAAGCAAAGGCGTTCATATAAACAGCTGACAGTCCTCTAGGCTTTAAAGGATGACCGCATATTTTGCTTCCCGATTCGGTCATTTATAAAATTATCAAAGTACTTAACTTAATAATACATTTCTTAAAAATTCCGTGGTTCGCTGTGGAAATGAAAACTGCTACTTTAATAATAAAAGCAACCAAATTTGTAACAGATGATGAGGTTATACTAGTTATTTTGCTAAAAAAGAAAAAACCCTTATTAAAGGACATTGAAAGTAAAAATGCATTTAAGAATTTGATTACTTTTATTGTATATATACTCTTTTTTAGAGTAAGAATAATTATTATTGACGTCGAGGTTGGTATTAGTTTTTTGCTCGAGAGAGAGAGAGAGAGAGAGAGAGAGCGAGAGAGAGAGAGAGAGAGAGAGAGAGAGAGAGAGAGAGAGAGAGAGAGAAATTCCCATACTTAGTAGTTATGGAAATAGTGAAAAAAGAGCAAATTCCTACTGCGACAAGATCAACAATATGTTATAACATTAATTCGTTTCCCGCCATTCTCTCATCACAGCTGGCCCGAGGCTGACCAAGGAGTCTTTAACGATAAAGTCTTTAGCTGAACGTGCGGCTTACTTAAATTGGAACCGCCATTTGCAAAGAAGTGCTGACCAAACGAAGGCTTTTAACCAATCGATTGAATTACGTGCTTTCTGTCTTGGAGGTACCATAGGCGTCAAAATTAAATGGTTTTCTAGCCCAGACCTTTTTCTTCTTGTGGATATAATTGGTTTAGTCTTTTATAGAGGTTTTGTTAACATAAAGACGTAATGCCGGCGGAGGTATATGCTTACTGTCGGCGCTACTAGAATGGACAATATGAACATTATTTGGCTTTAATTACGATAGAAGTCCACGAGTTTCCTACAGTCGGGCTTTTAATGGCTGTTTGTTACAGAGCTCTACATAATTTCACGTCCTCCGTTATCAATTGTTTCTATCGAGCGAGGGAACTAGCCAACATGTAAGCTTTAAAAAATAAATGCATAGTTTAATTGTTACAAGGAACTAAAGAACCGTTATCGCTGCTACAGAGTTTCCTGTTAATTTTACAAAGGATGTTACTGTAATTTCCCTTGATGAGGTTTTCAAAAACCATAACCAGGACTTTTAACTTGTCAAAATAATAACAAATTCTAGTTGGAGTTTGCAAAGTTATTTATAATTCTTTTCTTTATAAATATCTCAGTGATATTTTAAATGGTACGTTAAATTATTACAGTAAGACGTCTGCAGAATATTAAAAAGTAATTTGAAATTTTAATTATTTTTTTTAAATATTCAGTGTAGTTCTATCCCTCTTTGTGTTTATTTACATCGTCTGTTATTTAAAATACTTAATAATATTTTGACAGTTTTTCTGGGGTTTTTCGCCACGTGATATCTATCGACCCTAATTTAAATTTCTAAAAGAAAAAGATTCATTAAAAGTTTGTAGTAAAGTTTATTTTACTCTTTGACACACACACACACACACACACACACACACACACACACACACACACACACACACACACACACACACACACACACACACAACACACACACACACACACACACACACACACACACACACACACACACACACACACACACACACACACACACACACACCACACACACACACACACACACACACACACACACACACACACACACCACACACACATCCTAGACTAGCCGGCCCGGTGGGGCAGGTGGTAGCGGGTTAGCTCCGTAAGGGGACCGTTGCTCCTGTACCGGGTTCGATCCCAGGCTGGGGTCGGAGGAGACTTGTCGCTGATGATCGCCATAGCGTGAAACAGCTGTACGACATCTCCTTGGTGCCCGACGTGAGAGAGACCTCCCGGGGCCCACGGTGTCGGGGGACCGGGCCGCTTGTCGGCTCGACGAACGTCTCTCAATCACGAGGAGGACTCCACAGAGAACGGGCCACTCGTCTTTACGGGATGCGATGCCATTGAAAGAACCTCGTTCGGAAGTCCAACTCGCTCAACAACATCCTACACTAGAGAAGCTTTCGCTGAAACATTGCCTGTAATTAAAAGTCATTTCATCGATCAGGGTTCTTTAAGCACCCAGACGAACTCGGGTTCGACAACAATTACGGAACGGTATAAGTCGCCTACATCTTTATTTACACGCAGTGATGGCAAAATAAGTGACGTGAGCAAACTCTTTCGCAATTCTTAAAGGAATAATCCGTAATTTCGCACACAGTACCTGAGATGGTTAATTTGGCAGTGTTTAAAAATCTCTCAGTATTTTGAGACAATATTTTTTTTTTTTTTTAGAAATTTTAGAATTCAATGATTTATTTGTCGACAACTGAATACAAGGACATTGGCGTTACGATTGTTATCCTAATTAATTGGAATTTTTTCTCATATTTGCGCGCGTTATCTGCGAAAAACGCTGCATGAGAAAAAGTCTCATGAAAGCTCATCCCCTGGCATTAGAAAATGGAAACACTTAATTACTCGAGCAAACATTCGCCATCTGTGATATATTACACAAAAAGAAACTGTTTTACGTAAAAGTCCAGCCGAACGGTTGAAGGGGTCCTTGCCATAGGGGTCAGCCCTTTTCCCGGAAGATAAGCTCACTGCGATATTCATAAATTTAGTGGAGTCGACCATTTTTAGTGTTGTTCTGAACTAGAGACCATTACACGTTAAATTCTATTCATCATAAATCTTCTGAATTTGGGAATAACAGAAAAATAAAATCGATCTTTTAATCTTTATTTGATATGTTTTCAGTTTATCTTAGTTAAGATGAAACAAAGTAAACATGGCGATTAAAATAATTGAAAAACACACCCAAATAACAGCGTTCCGCCTCTTAGTTTCAAAAATGATGTTGACCATACCAATATTGTATCGACTCCTTCGATTGAATATGAACCCCAAGTGTAGTTTGTGTGAAGTCATTTCAAGAAAACATCGCTGTCACCAGACGACAGTTTTTGTGGACGGGACCCCCCCCCCTGTTCCGGAGACTTTCCTTGCAAGGAGCTAGCAGGAGAGAGCAGATGAAGCGAGAAAGTCAGAGTTTATTTAGCGGAAATATGTGCGTTTATCCTATCCGCAGACCGACGGAACATTTCTCGCGCGGGTGATTCATTATTTTAGACCGTTTCTCTTTTTATCCAAACATTTCGAATGGATCCCATCACTTAGTCTGATTAATAAGCGCCGGGGGTGGCCTCGCTGTGGTTTTTATTATCCCAACAACCGAATGACCGCTTTAAGGCGATATAACCTGACTCGACTTCGTTGTTTATCAGCCAGCAAAACAATAAAACAAAAAAAAAAAATTTGGTGGCTGCGCCATCCTCAAGAACCCGAGAAGAGTCGGGACGACGCAGAGGGGGCCTTCCACAGGGCTCCGTCATCAGCGCATCGCCATCGTTTGTGAGGTTCCGATTTACTCACCAACACGGACGCCGGATATAACATCTGCATTCACCATTCTTACTTGTGGAAGCTTCTGACAAATCCAGAATGCCATTGCGAGTTAATGCCCGGGCTCATTTTGAACCAATCTGATATTGATCGGTATTTGTAAGCCGTCTGCTTATACCAGGGGGGGGGGGTCATTCGGTCTGTGTTCTGACCCTAACTGGAGCTCAGTTCTCCTTGGAGGGGATTTTGAAAAACATAATTTTAACAAATGTTGACGCGAGAGACCACCTTTGCGTAGATGGTGGTCGAATGCGCGGGAATCTCTCGTCTTCACCCTGCTATTGCTGAAAAGTTGTACACGACTCCCACACAACGCAGGTAGGTGTCTATCGAAGTCCGCAGATTAGCAAGAAGAAAAGTCTGAATAAAACAACTCGTTTTGAGGAGATTTTCATGAAGGTGTTTGGCGCTTATCCCACCAAACAGCAGCGCTACCTTGTGGAGAGTTGTCAAACCTCAATGATAATTTTCCTGTCTGCGCTGACGTCATCTATCCCGCTCTCTCTCTGCTCTGCACTGACGTCATCTCTCTCTCTTTTTGTACTGACGTCATCTCTCTCTGTGTGTCCTGACGTCATCTCTCTCTCTTTCTGTACTGACGTCATCTCTCTCTCTCTGTACTGACGTCATCTCTCTCTCTCTTTCTGTACTGACGTCATCTCTCTCTGTGTGTCCTGACGTCATCTCTCTCTCTTTCTGTACTGACGTCATCTCTCTCTGTGTACTGACGTCATCTCTCTCTGTACTGACGTCATCTCTCTCTCTTTTTGTACTGACGTTATCTCTCTCTCTCTCTCTGTACTACAAAGAAAATATGCAAAAGAATATTACTGGACAAGAGAAACTTAGTTTTGTTTCGCTTTATTTACTTGAAACGTTCTGTGCATTGACTTGAAAAGGTTTAATTAACCGGTAATAAGAGGTAAGCGATGTTTCCTCCTATCGTCTATCTTGAGGGGCTGGAAATAGCTAGAACATAACTTACATCGACACTACCAAAACCATATCAATGCTGTATTTTCGGTGGACTTACTCGTATATTGCAGCGAAAATCAATCTGAAACGGGTTCTTGTGTGCATTGTTTATCGTACACTGTATTTAAACATCGCCGTCGTATTAATTGTGGCTGACGATTGCCATTCCATGCTTCGAGTACCCCGCGGTTTAATTTCATATTTCAATGCAAAAATCAACCACGTTAGAGTACATTTTGAAAAGGCAAAGCTAATATTTATGAAAAGGCGAGGGATGCAATAAATTTTATGAAATACAAAGTTTTAAAAATAAAAGTAATTTTGTTATGTGAGGTAAGGATGCGGGAGAAAGATTTAAAAAAAAATAGGGTGTTTTTTTTTTAATAAACGAGTCGGTTACGCGTGGATAAAAGTTAATTTCAGAAAGAGCACGGAAGATTTTTGACCTCCCCTGCTGGCTGTTGGTGGGGCTGACGAACAGACTCGTCCAACTGTGGCGCGACGCTGACAAGTGGCTCGCTAGATAGGTGGGCGTCCGCGGCGAAATCGTCCATGGCGCCACCGCAAATAATGCCAACTGATTAAAATCGGACTTTTTGCAGTTATTTTGTAATCATATCTACGTATCTAATATACTTCTTGTTCACACTAATAATGAAAATGATATCTGCTGCCACTTCAAACGGTTAGATAAAATACTGTCGACGGTGTGGAGTATGTGCTTGACACAGGATCTACAGTAGCGGCCATAGTTGCCAACTTGGAAGTTGGACGCCTTCAGTTACGTCACTTCCTGTCATGGCTGATACTGGTTTTAATGCGGCGCCGCAATGATTTTCGGCGAATGATATTGCCACATACGTCAACGCAAATGGTCCCGCAGGGGCTCGATTGGTTAAAGTTAAGGTGTGGGTGGGGAGATAACTGGCCAGTCCGAGATATTGATAGTGTAGTGCTAAGAAAATCTCCTGAAACTTTGGTTTTGCCACTTTCATAACCAGACAGTTTAGTTTCTGTTGATGTTTCCGGAGAAGGAGATTGAAGACAAGTGCATAAAATCTCATGATGTCACCGTTCACTACGGTTAATGTATCCCTGAAGTTACGTGGATAGGGCCGCCACCACCATTTCTCTGTTGACGCAGGGCTGTCTGTGAACCAAACGGACAAATAGAAACAAGACTGTAAGAAAACCAGGAGCCTTTCTGCATCACGGCAGAAATTTTTTTCCGGTAACTGCTCCAGCACCCACCGGTCTTCCCTGATGGACAGCGGGGCTTCGCTCGGCTCTACTACAGTTTTAAGAAAACATGCATCGTAACTCACGGCTCTTCCGATCGGTTGACCACGGGTCCTGTAAAATGTATGGATTTTTCCTGTACTAATCTTAAAGCAGATTAATCGTTGGTTGCTTCAGTTGTGGTATCATTAGTTTAGTCAGATCTGCTCACGTATTCACTTGTGCGTTATGAACGTAAAATTATTTATGCAAGATCTACAAAATCTGGGGGGGATGGAAGGGGAGGAAGGGGCTCGTAACGAACGCTGTCTTATCGCAAGTCGTAACACGCCCGTCACCAAAGCCTGTATTTCATGTGAGCATGAGCGCCACTGGGTTTTTTTAAGGTCTTTCAGTGTAGTTTATAATATTAAACCGTATCTCGAACTAAACTAAAACCAGAAAGAAGGGGCCGCGTTTGGCCGGTGCAGTATCAGGAAAGAGGTCGATTAACTCAAGCCCGGCAGGGTTTGGTGCTATATACCGCCACAGCTTCACGGTCTGTCGATTTTAAATAAAAAGGTCCACCATCGGAACAACGAAACAACAACACCAGACAGCCTCTCCAACCACAATCTCGCTTGAAAACGGAAAAAAGTTTGTTTAGATCGACTGGAGTCCAAACAAGTTATTTCCAGCGGGAACTTTCGGCCGAGAGCCTCAATGGCGGCAGCTACTTTGCTTCACAACACGGCTTCTTTGTTCTTCACGTTCTAAGGTGAAGGACACTTAGCAAATAACAAAATGTCGTATAAGTCAACTTATTCTTCGATAAAATATTTTCTTTTTATTTCTTTTTGTTGTTGTTAGTCATCTTTCATAGGTAGTTTGTTTTCTTTTACTTAAAAACCCTGTCAAACTATTTTAAAATCACGTGGTTAAAACAAGTCCTTTCGCAACTGGGCGTTCTCCGTTGTTGTTGTTGTTGTTGTTGCTGCTGACTACTACCCAGTAACTTTTTCAGTGGAGCTATAAACTACCGCTCTATAAGAAAATACTCCCCTTTGGTTAACACGTACCGTCTTATACAAGAAAATACTCTCCTTTGGTTAACACGTACCGTCTTATACAAGAAAATACTCTCCTTTGGTTAACACGTACCGTCTTATACAAGAAGATACGCTTTCTCTGGTTAACACGTACCGTCTTATACAAGAAGATACGCTTTCTCTGGTTAACACGTACCGTCTTATACAAGAAGATACGCTTTCTCTGGTTAACACGTACCGTCTTATACAAGAAAATACTCTCCTTTGGTTAACACGTACCGTCTTATACAAGAAGATACGCTTTCTCTGGTTAACGAGCACCGCTTTATAGGGAAAAAAAAAACGCAGCATTCTTTCGGTAGCTGGATATACAAAAAAAAGACTTTACTAATCTGAAATAAAAGGAATCGCTACTGTTAAACTCGACGACTATAAAGACAAAATGACGACTGGCTTTCAACTATGCAACAAATTAATTAAGGGGGCCTTGTATTAAAAAAAAAAATTCTTTCGGTTGATGGCCGGCACAACTCGCTATTTTTTCGTGTCCAAGAATAACTCAGAAAAGAAAGCGAACAAACGCATTATTATTGGAAGTCCGTCGTTCTGTGTTACTGACATCACGTTTTCGTCCGGAGATCATCATCATCATCAGAGCCGAATTAGAAACGACGTCAAAACCCACCGAGGCGTGGAACGTTACGCTTCAGTTAAAATCAGTATCAAAACGCGCTTAAATGAAGTGCATCTCAACAATGTTCGGCGGAACTGAGGGGAAATTGATTTTCTCCCGACTACAATCAATATAAATATAACAGCGATCTCAATTTATAAGCGCGTTAATTATACCTCACCCACAGTTTTCCACCAGGAAGCTTTCTACAGTAAAATCCCCAGTTTTATTACTTTGCAAATTTCTTCTGCGATCTAATAAAAATGCATATATATTCATATTCAACAAGAAAACTACATATATAATTTCCATGCTTTTTTTTAAAAAAAAAGAAAAAAAGAAGTCCAGCCGCAAGTAAGAGAAATGATTACATTTGGAGCTAAGAGATAACGAGAAGTCTTTTACACCTGGTGATGAGACTGGATGCCCAACGACTGCGGCTTTCCACAAGTTGTTAAAGAATAACGGTCACGTGAAACCGTAGAGCGGGAGAGAAACCCGAGACTGCCCGCTACTGTCCATATATACCCACAACCTTCGTTTCTAGTTTTGCTTTTACTTAGATCTGTTTCTCTGATGATGAACATTTTACCTTCGCTGTATGCATCCTCAGCGCGCGCGCGCAGAAATCGACCAGGGAGAGAGCAAACATCGGCCTAATGAGAGCTGATCGGGAGAAAACGAAGGGACCACCAAATAGATGCTGATCAGACGCGAACGCCGGCCTTCGCCATCGCAGCGCCACCTTCCGGTTAATTTTCTACTCATAATACGAATATTCCGAACGATTGACTCTGACTATATCGCGAAAGAAAAGAAAAGGAAAAAAGGCAGACATTTCCGGAGATGCTAGGACCAATTATATAAAATATTAAATATTTATGTCGTTTTACATGAATTACTAATAGTCCTCGGCTCAGCGGAATGCCAGACGAAAGCCAGTGTTCAATATTTGATCAGCTTATCTACTAAATACTTCCTGCAATCAAATTCTCATCATTGGATTATTATGAAGAACAAGAAACTATTATAAATCGTTTTTATTCCAGTCCTTCTCTATGATTCTAAAACTCTTCTGATACATGTGCAATTTACTTACTGAAGTTGTTAAATATTTGAAAATGGCAGTTATAGCAGCAACCACCCAATATAACAGTAGCGTATATGTCATGATTATTAGAATGCCATTATAAACATTCTATAGTTTCGCAATAAGTAATATTGTCCATTGATAACATTGTTTACGGTACCCGATCCGGAACAGTAGCTGCGAAAGTGGTGGAGGTGGAGGGAAACTGATAATTCCACTTCGGCCAAAATCCTATCAAACGGACCCCACTGGAAATCTTCTGTTTAGAGGTGGGAAAAGAATAGAAGGACCGAATCACGGACCGAGAATATTGGAGCTAACCCTACTTATGGTCCATCAAATTAGCACTTTCAATAAACACCCTACAGCCATGATCAAAAGCTTTGCATTAGCTTAGAAATAGAAATAACAGAATCTATCTTCAGATCTGTGCTCATAGAGCTTGAATCTTTAACCCTGACCACGTGCTCGCTCCTGTTGTCATGGTATGCGGATAAGATTTCACATTGTCACAAGTCACAGTTTCGGTCATTTACCTATTAAGTATTTAAAAAATACAAAGAGGTGTGCAATTTAATACGTTAAAATAATATTATTATGCAAATTCGTAAGGATAAACTCAACTTTATCAAGCAAAATTTTTAAATTCTTGGAGATGTGAAACATTTGGCTTCGGCTGTGCATAACTAGCGGTTAGTAAAGCTAAGCCTTAACCCAACTCTACTCAAAGGTGGTACCGATAACGAACCAACCATCTTAAATAATTCTGACATGATGGGGATACGGGTTTAAGTTTTGATTAGGTTTCTTATTTATTTTCAAAAAATCTCTCTCGTTTCATTCAGATGTGTCAGCTTATATACAGTACGCGTCGCCATAACATTTAATATGGTTTACACAGCTGTAAAACAATCGTTTGATAAAGCGTATAGTTAGACTCTTTATAAACTGCATCAGCTTAATTCCAATTCTTGGAACGCTTTGGTTCGGAAAGCCGAGGACATAATTCTTTTCCTTTCTCCAAACCACAAGAGAAGCCAGGGGAATGTTCAAGTCTACCATGTTTGTTAGCTAATCGGCTAGGTGGCGCTCTGACGAAAGTGAGCAGATAAAACACAGCCTCTGTTTGGTATTCTTACGCCCTGAACAAGCATGAACCAACAGTCGTACCTATTCTATTGGTAAGAAAATAGAGCAACCCAACTGTTCTTCAAATCCGTGTCCTCACTAGATTCGAGCGTTTTCTACTTGATATGCGCGACAATTATTAACGTTTCCGTACATTCTGATGGGAGACCAACAGCTTCGCGAAGGAGAAATTGGATGCTAATCAGCATAGAGTAAGTTTCCCTGCTTTATTTACATTCCGTCTGTTTCTTCAGGCCGCCGGGATCTCCTTTCCGGAGGTTTTAATAATACAACGACATACCAAAGTTTAGTCACGGTTCAGCGTGGCTATCATACCAGGCCCCCTTAGTTTGTAGAAGGAGATTCCGACCCCTGGGTATTCCAGAACGAGAACCAGCAAAGCGGTCTGAGAGCCGCGCCATCTTTCCCGAGTCCGAACCGTCTCATGTAAGAGAAGTCTGGAGATGGAGAAATGCATTGCGTGCCAAATATGGACTACTCATGACATTTCAGATACGAATAAACTTTTTATGGATTACTTAAATAATAATAATAATAATAATAATAATAAATAATAATAATAATAATAATAATAAAAACAACAACAACAACAACAACAACAACAATAATAATAATAATAATAATAATAATAATATCATCATCACCATCAACATCATCATCATCAGCTGGCCCGGTGGGGCAGGTGGTAGCGGGTTAGCTCTATAAGGGGGATCGTTGCTCCTGTACCGGGTTCGATCCCAGGCTGGGGTCGGAGGAGACTTGTCGCTGATGATCGCCATAGCGTGAAACAGATGTACGGCATCTCCTTGGTGCCCGACGTGAGAGAGACCTCCCGGGTCCCTGGGGCCCACGGTGTCGCGGGACCGGGCCGCTTGTCGGCTCGACGAACATCTCTCAGTTACGAGTAGGACTCGGCATTGGACGTCCAACTCCCTTAACAACAACATCATCAGAGTGGAAACAACGGACATAAAATCCGGTACAGTTTCTGTAATGTCGCGACTGGAACAATCTCACAAAAAGTCAGAAATTTCCGGGAGCTTGTGTATTTATTTATTTATTTATTTATCTAAGTGTTCCTCGTTAAAAAGAAAACAAGTTGGAAAGAAATACGGCAATAATCTGTAGTTTTGATTAACGGCGAGTAATCGGTGAGCAATGGACTGCCAGTGTCGGACATGCGCACAGCGATCAAAGGGGCTGCCGTATGTGAACGTCCGTCGGCCGTCACCTCGCCAGGAGAATGATTTCAGAAATGTATTCCGAAAGCAGAGAAATTATCTGCGAATCGGGTCTCATATTAACCCAGCTCACGTCTGAAGCGAAAAAAATGGTAATTTGAAAAAAAAAAAAACAAAACAAAAAGCGTACTGTGTGAAATCAATAAAATAATCGATAAACTTTGATACAAAACTATGTAACCCCGCCATAAATTTTCAAAATATTCAAAAAGAGAGTTGAACGACAGCTTTTCTACCGGGTGAGGGGTCTCTCGTGATTCCGGCAGGGTTTGCTCGGCTGTATCGCTAGATTCTGTTGGTATGGTAACTCAGTGCTGAAATTGAAATCTTCAGTGTCGAAATCAACAGCGAAGAAAAAAGTAATATATTAAGTTCACAGACATTTTGATGTAAATTGTATCTCCCTCTTACACACACACTTTTATTTTTCTTCTTCTTTTCTAGTTTTGCTGCTTACAATCGGGGGTGAAAAAGCATTTTTATGAATTCACGAAAGTTTCCTTAGGTACTTTAGCTTTATTGCAATCAAAGTATTTAGTTTGTCAAAATGACAGTTTTCGGAAAAGATGATCGATCTGCCGCGCCATTTAGTAGTGGAGGGTTAACTGCCCTTGGTTGGGGCGGTCAGCTCTTTTTGGAAAGCAAAACGAAACAGTTCCATGAAAGGATGCACTTTGTCAAATTCAGAGAATGGCGGTCTGATGTTTAATCTGCAACATTGATAGACCTGTCAGGCTCGGTGAGGTGCTGTTTCTGGTTAAGATAAACCAGCGAGGAAAAGTCAAAGCGCTGATCGGTACGTAAAAATGCCCCCGTGACACGTCGCTGATAGAATTATTTAAATTAAACCTGAAAGGAAAAATTTTTTTAAAAAAAAGAAAAAGATTAGAGAGGGAAAACAGCTTGTTCGAAGAATTTGGTTTTAACTCGAAACTGATCGCCAATGAGATTTTTCATTGTGTTAAGCGGTTAGTAAAAGTGGTAGCGGTAGCCACAGGACGATGATTGTTGAACGACTGATGAAAATGTTTTATCATTGAGAGGTGATGTAAAGGAAAGAAGCGAAAACGCGTAGAAAAGACGGGAAACGACCAGGGAGAGTTAAAAGGAACAAAAAGATGCGTAACTGAAGGGAGCGAGACACAAGAGTTAAAATAAAATGTTACGATAATTTAAAATTAGAAGAGAGAGAGAGAGAGAGAGAAGTGAGGTCAGTACAGAGAGAGAAAGATGACGTCAGTACAGAGAGAGAAAGATGACGTCAGTACAGAGAGAGAGAGAGAGAGAAGTGAGGTCAGTACAGAGAGAGAAAGATGACGTCAGTACAGCGAGAGAGAGAGAGAGAGAGAGAGAGAGAGAGAAGTGAGGTCAGTACAGAGAGAGAAAGATGACGTCAGTACAGCGAGAGAGAGAGAGAGAGAGAGAGAGGTCAGTACAGAGAGAGAAAGATGACGTCAGTACAGCGAGAGAGAGAGAGAGGTCAGTACAGAGAGAGAAAGATGACGTCAGTACAGCGAGAGAGAGAGAGAGGTCAGTACAGAGAGAGAAAGATGACGTCAGTACAGAGAGAGGAGAGAGAGAGAGAAGTGAGGTCAGTACAGAGAGAGAAAGATGACGTCAGTACAGCGAGAGAGAGAGAGAGAGAGAAGTGAGGTCAGTACAGAGAGAGAAAGATGACGTCAGTACAGCGAGAGAGAGAGAAGAGAGAGAGAGAGGTCAGTACAGAGAGAGAAAGATGACGTCAGTACAGCGAGAGAGAGAGAGAGAAGAGAGAGGTCAGTACAGAGAGAGAAAGATGACGTCAGTACAGCGAGAGAGAGAGAGAGAGGTCAGTACAGAGAGAGAAAGATGACGTCAGTACAGCGAGAGAGAGAGAGAGGTCAGTACAGAGAGAGAAAGATGACGTCAGTACAGCGAGAGAGAGAGAGAGAGAGAAGTGAGGTCAGTACAGAGAGAGAGAGAGAGGTGGGAGAGAGATGACGTCAGTACAGCGAGAGAGAGAGAGAGAGAGTCAACAAACACAAAAAACATTCTTGGCTGCTCTATAGTGAACATTTATTATAAAAAACAACGCGGGAGAAAATATTTACATTTTTGATTTTTAAATTTGCATGCATTAATAATCACCATCCTAAGATTTTAGCGCAGAATAACAATTACGGGGGGAAAAGTTCCGAAAAATCTCAATCATTAATTGATAAAATCGTGATGTCGTTTTTTTCAGATCTTGTTTACCGCATTCCTGGCCACACATCTCGGGAAGACAGGGTTGGCGTCTGTCTCTTTAGCTGTCCCTTCCCCGAAGGTTGCAGGAAATATTAGGTGTGGACACAACAATTAAGATACATAAATATATACAAACCAACACAATATTATTGTAACTGAAAAGCTAAATATAAAGCAAAAACACAAATAAATCTGTGGTTTTCTGAAGCGAATTTCTACGATCCAGTTCTATCCTTAATTAATTTCAGAGTATGTCAGGTGGTGTGTAGATATTATCTAAACCCAGACGTTTCTTTAGTCCCACACCAGGAAGTGCTCTTCAGTTACACAGTAGAAGAAGACGCCTTCTACACGTTCCACATTGGCCTACACGCTCGCCTTCCTCGCAAAAAAAATCAAACCTATTCCAGTGGAGTTTTGCTCGAGGCGTCTGCATCCCATCAGCAAAGCAGTCGTCTTCTCGCAGAAAACGGAATAAAACTGCTTTAAACGTGGTTCTATATTTTAAAATTAATTTTATCGTGATTACTATTTGACTGAACAGTCGTTCGTTTCTCAGTCTTTATCTAAAAGCTGCCGTCTCTTCGAGATAACGTTCTGTCCATAAAAAACGTAAGAACGGAGTCGACTGTCATCGGCCATTCGAACAGTACTCTTGGAGACGATGGCAACTCTTCAGGACTGGCCAGTCTCCTAATGTTGTCATAGCTGACACGTTTTTGAATTTTCAATTATTTATTGCAAAACTATAATATGAACATTGGCATAAAAACAATTTTATCGATTATAAAACCCATTTCCGGTCTGGCTTTCCTGTACGTCAGATGGTGAACAAACATCAACCTCCAAAGGAAAAATTTCTGCCACTTGACCCAAGAAATATTTTTAGCGCATCGCCAAGAATACTTCTGTATATACCTGACGGAGCCTTTCTTGGAAATTCACTTTGCATTACGAGAACATATAATGAACTGTGTATTGAGTTAGAAGTCGCATTCTCATTCTCTACTACAGCGTCGGACATAATTACTTGTATGAGGTTTACATCCGTTAATCACATTTTCCCTCGTGACAACAAATCTGGGGATTCTTCGTGTTGGCCATAAATCTCACATCAGTTCAAAGCTGTCAGTAGAAGTAGCAAATTAGTCAGTACGGCCTTAAATCTGATTTGAAGTGAGAGCCATGGACTTTGATTATTCGGTTGGCTACACTGACGAGAGAACAGCCAGCTTCTGTATTTTGGCGACAAAATATTTTTTTCTGATACAAACGTTATTTCCTTCGCCCCTCTCCTCTCGCATGTTTAGGCCTAATTCGGTCCACGGCGGTGTAAATAAGGAAAGGCAAATAAACGGACTAATTAGAAATAAATCCCCTGTCGTTTAAACCAAAACTGGCACAAAAACTTTATAGTTGTAAATGTGTTCACTCCGTTTTGTGTAGCATTCAGTAGAGATTCCGGTAGATGTTGCCAAGAAAAAATAAGCTTATTTTTAAGAAGCTGATTTTTGGGGGCGGGACATCAGAGAAGAATTAATTTAAACTTATGAGACAAAGCGAGTTTTTGTTGAAGATGGGTGACGTGCACGAGAGATCTTTTCAAAAACTACACCGCTCATTTTCTGTGTCCAATCCTAAGATCCGTCACCGTTATTATGGTCAGTTACATCAACATTAGGTTTTACCATGAACACTTTTTTAAAAGTTATATCATTAGAGACGAACCAGTAAATTAACTGCAGGCCAGTTTTAAACGACGAGATCATCACGTGTCTTTCCACGTGCCTACAGACCAGATGCTCTATCACTTTCCACAGGATTTCCGTATCCAGTTTAAGCAATTACGAGATATATATTTTTTCTCCGATAATCTTTAGGACTTCATCGGTGGCCTTCAAACTGCCACCAGGGACAAATGTTGAAGATGGAGAAAAACTCTGGGATAGGTGCCCTGCCACCAGCAGTCTTTGAAAATCCGCGCGCCTGTGTGTGATGGTGTTTGGTTCATCTTACTAGCTGTGTACAAGATACGAAGATTTGTCAGCATGCAGCCTCACGGTGAGCGCTGGAATATCGGACCTGTGAAAGTTGAACACCGTCAAAACGAGACGTTTATTCACCAGTTCATGAACACTTACATCGCTACCATGATAGATACGCTATACTACTCATGCGCCCATACATTTTTAATCTAACTGTAACATCAGTTTGAAATCCACTGAATACTTCTGGGAGGTTTGCCAATAATAATAATAATAAATAATAATAATAATAATAATAATAATGATGATGATGATGATGATGATAATAATAATAATATAATAATAATAATAATAATAATAATAATAATAATAATATAATAATAATAATAATAATAATGATGATGATGATGATGATGATAATAATAATAATAATAATAATATAATAATAATAATAATGATAATAATAATAATAATAATAATAATAATAATAATAATAATACTAATAATAATAATAATATAATAATAATAATGATGATGATGATGATAATAATAATAATAATAATAATAATAATAAATAATAATAATAATAATAATAATAATAATAATAATAATAATAATCATAATAATAATAATAATAATAATCATAATAATAATAATAATAACATCTAACTTCCGAATCAAAACTCGAAACGATAACATCACAAACGCAGCTGTACGTGGAATGAAAATACGATGCAGGAAGACGAAAAAAATTTCCAAATAACAACTTCGATGAATGGAAATAGACGGGACACGAGGTACTGAGGAAAAAGTGGTATTAGTTGCTAATGGAGCCTGGGAATTATGCATAAAGCAAATCCCGACGAACTCTCTTGAGAAGGTTAACATCGGCACCAGACCCACACTTCACAGAAGCTCCTAGAACCTTGCCGATCGCGGGATGAAGATACAAAAATACCAAACCGGAGACAGTAAATAGCGCCAGCAGCTGAGAGGCTGAGCATGGGGGATAAAAATATAATTATTTATCATTATTATTACGTAAAATTACGATTATGTTGTTTCAAACGTTTCATAAGTGAAAATGTATTCTACTCTACTAATAATATAAAGTAATCCTTTAAAGTATTTGTAAATTTTTAGCAAAAATAGGATTGCGCTATTTTAAGAGTCGTCCAGCCCCAGAGAAGGAAACAGATCTCGCCAATAAGCGCAGTCTTCAAGTTCTGTTTGCTGCGGAAGAAACCGTATAAGCCACAAGATAGACACAGTACTCGCCTTTACCTTTTGGATAACAATTTCTCTTTTACTGCACAAACTTTAAGCACATTTCCCCCGCCAAGCAGGCCACAGTTGGACAACCGGACGGAAAATCGCAGCCCTAAGCCGTTCGTCGTTCACCGCCTGCCCGACCGGAAGCCGGACTAAGGCCGCCCAGACCAGCGCCACTGGGAGCGGCGTGCACGAGCTGATCAATTTGCCGGTCGAGTTAGCGCCTGTACTACGGTCGGTGCTCGAAGCTACGGCGATGGGTCCCGCCCGCCCAAACCCCCGGTTAGGTCAGAAGTTACCGCTGCAGTTCAACATGAAGATCGATTTTTTTTTGCGCGGAGTTGGCGCTGTGGATTTAAACGGGATTGAGCCGAGGAATGGGAACGTGCTGGTTTTTCATCGCAAATTTGTAGGGATCCGCGTGTCTGCTGGTGACCATTAGTGGAGGATGACTTGTAGAACGATCTGCAAATCCGGCCGGGCACCGTTTGGGGGCGGGGCCCTTATCGCATGTTCCCAGTACTTAACCCTTCACCGTTACGCGTCAGGGTGCGACCAATAATCTACGTTTTTCATGAAGAAAACCTTTCAGTGCCACCCTCACCATCATTCCCATTCATAAATTATTACCGCAGCATCCGCGGAAGCTCAAGTGTTTTTTTTAACCATAGAATGGCTTACGTTGATATACTGTAAAAAGAACAGCCCGCACTCGATGGTTCCCTCGTCGGGACCAGCTCTGGGCTCCAGATACAAATCCCGTCTGACTACATAATGCGACAGTTGGTTCCCACAGCACGGTACGCGACTTGGACAAGCGCGTTTGCAGTCAGTCGGACAGATACTGGGGAAGGTAGAAAGATCGCGGGGTTTGGAAGAGACGTGATAGTGGGTAAACATCTTGTAAGTGACATTGTTGTCCAAGCAGTTACGTTGGTGGGCTGCTCCAAGACATCGGCCGTTGGCAACAGCAATGGAAGAAGGTGAAGAAAATGATTATGGGGAATTGAGGCCACAAACAAGCAGTAACATGAAGAGAAGGCGGTCAGACAGGGTGCTACAGTCAAACCATCATCAAACAATAGACTAACTAACAGAAGCATTTAGTTCAGTGCAAGGCAGTCCACAAGCATTTCAAGCCGTACAACGGATAGACTATAGGAGTGGAAAGCGATCGCGTAAATCCATAATCACAGTCGCCAACATAAACAGACGCCTCGCTGAGTGTGAGGAGGGCAGACGTTGGACTGAGGGGATCTGGGGAGAAAGTGATGTGGTCTGACGAATCACGGTCCACCTTTGGCATAGGTGGGAGAAGGCAGAGAAAGCCACAGACTCGTCTTGTGAGGTCCTAACTGTCAAGGCCTCTAGTAGTGGAGCCAGTGATTGGGCCATGGTTTCCTGGCATACCCTGAGCCGTTAGTTCCTTTAGAAAGAAAAATGAATGCCAAGGATTAGTTCAGCATCATTTCCGATCAAGCGCGTTTATTAATGCTTCATATATGCCAAGATGGGAATAGATAGCTCCATGACAACAGTGCATGTGGATGGCCACCATGCCCACGTTGTGTAGTGATGATTTGATGAACATGACAGAGCTTTCAGGCATTTCTCATGGCCAGCTCAATCCCCGGATCTTAAACCAATTGAACGTCTGTAGGATGAACTTGAAAGATCCACTCGCCATCCACAATCCACTGGTTTTCGATCCATACATTGCGTACAATATTAAAAACAGAACAAGGAAATATTCCAAACTGCACATCCAAGCTCCTTTGTGATGTATTGAAGGTCAAAGAGTTGACGTAAGTTCGTACTATATTCGCCAGTGACAAAGTATTGATTCAGGGTGGTGATATATTGGATAGTACGATAAAATAGAACTAAAGGCTACTGAAAATGGAAGGGCGTTGGAGCCTGGGGTATAACGGGAGAACTAATACAGTGGTATCGGTGAGCATAGGGTAGTAAATAGGAAAGGGTATAGAAGGATAATTTATTGGACAGTAAAAAATAACTGATGTAAAATCACAGTAAACAGAATGGTAAGAAATCAGATATAATTAATGCCAAGAGGTAAAAAAAATAACAACATATTTTTAATTATTTTTTTAAAAAAAACTACAGCAAAAACATAGGAATGTTAACACCAGAGCAAAACCAAAGATTATTATGCAGTTTCAAAATCAGAAATTTAAAGTCCCTTTTCAATACTCTACAGTCTCGCATCTGTTCTTCTCTGCTCCATGCACGACGATTCTAATCGGATTTCAAACTTTCCTACGTACTTTGACCCTACATCAATTCTTCTTTACCGTGCAATACACCAGGCTCTAAACCCACTCCCTTTTATTCTCTTATATCCTATAATCCTACGCTAGCTTTTCTCCACATCCCGATAGACTACGATCCCTAACCAATCCATTGTTACTATCCGATGTACTACGATAAAACAGCAGTTATTCTTTGTCGTCTAATGCACCGTGTTCCTAAAGGTGTAATGTATTGGAAGGTAAAAATAACCAACCTGATTAAGGATAGTATATAGGGTAATGAATAAATGATCGTATTTTATAGCATAGTGGAAAAAAAAAGGAATGATTTATTGGCGTTGTGAATTCGTCGGTTAAGAAGAACCGATGAAAGATGGCGCTATATCGGATAGCGAGGAAAAGAAGTTTAGAAGGGCAGGGTGTTGGACACTGAGAAATTGGGGCAGTGAAAAAGGGATTGAACACCCATTTTTTCCTTCGTTTGAACTCTTAACGTTTTATGGAAGAATATAAAAGATTTAGTCGCAACCAAAGCCTGCTTACCAAAGGTGTAATCCTATGAACATATCATCATTATCCGGAAGTTTCTCTTGGGAAACAGATTCATTTTCCTGACCAGATATTGAACGTATATTTACAGATTGAATGGCTCTGATACAACGATCTTCTGATGGTCTGGCTGCGAGCTGGGCTGCAGGACGGAAATGAACGAAGATTGGTTTCCGAGATTTTCTAAAGGTACAGAATCTTTCTCGAAGATTTCTTCAGCCATTTAATTGATCAGAAACAGATTTTCTGGCTGCGTGACCACTAGGAAAAAAGTCTAGACTAAAAAATAGTAAATGCAGTGATTTTCGACGGATAAAAAAGTAAATCAAAAAGAGAAAGAAAAGCAGTAGTAGTAGGTTAAACAAAAACTCTGATATGTTTTACCATTCCATCATTATTATAAAGTTCTTGGCATAAAACAGACATTTCGTGTATGTTCTGTTTGTGCCTTTCACACCGATGATGCGGCGTCTCTTGCGGTTACAGCGGATACCCAGATGGTCTGTTTTTTTTAAGCGAGTGTTGCTGCTTCTCCAGCAGCTTCTTTCTTGTTTGTTCTTTAGTTTTGCTCAACAGTAGCAACTACACGCTTTTACTTTTCTTTGGATTGCTTAGCATTGTTAGATGATACTTTGCATGGATTACAATTATCATCACTGATAGGAATCACTAGCAGGGTAGAATACAACCGATCATCAAGCAAGAAGTGCAAAGGGTGTTGACCATCTGTCAAGAAGAGACCCGAGCATGCGCAGACAGCAAATACAGCTCCCCTGGTGACCGACTCATAAACTACAAAGATTGGATAGCCGAAAATAGACCGATCTAGGCTTATAGTGGAAAAGTCGGACAATTGTACGGAGGTAGGATAACAGGTTGTTTACTAATTTTATATTATTTAATGCCGATGAAATAATTTTGAAAAATAGCCATCAGTTCGTATCTAATATCACAAAAAAGAAACGTTCCACCTTCTGTTAACGATACAAAATAATTTTCTTGAGTCTGTTTCTTTCATGAACATTTTCTGTTTGAAATCGATATGCTTAAATTGGTCTATTTGGATCAATCGTGGTTAGGCGATTTATCAGTATTAAGAAAGAGCCTTTCGTTCTATGTTGATTGTACCAAAAAAAAAAAAAACAAACGTGGAAGTAATTTTGAAAGCCGAGCCACTACACGCACCGATGCAAAATTTTGGAATAAATTCGTATCAGTTCCGTCGGATTCAGCAGCAAATATTTTGAAAGAAATAATTCGTTCCTTTAAAAAGCAATTTTTAAGATTTTCATCATCGACAAAAAAAAAAAAAATCTGAATCTTTCTCAAGCTTTGATTAATTCTATTTGACCGAATATGTTACTAACATCCAAACGAAGACTCAGTGCGCCGAGTCAGCCCGTGTTGTTAGCCATTCTCGCCACCAAGACGAGCCCCATATCTGCACGCGGGTTGGCAGCAGTGACTAAAACCAATAAAAAACGGAGGGAAGTCTGTTTACGATACTTACATTGGCTTTGTTTCTTGTTTGTACTAACTAATAAAGACCAACCAGCATATACGTGGGATAGGAGCTTTTACGCGCAGCGTGCTAATGGGTATGCCGAGAAAAGTTTGGCTAGACGCCATTTTTTGCCGTATCAATGCCAGCGCCACGTCAGAGACACAAAAGGATTATCGGCAGACGGTAAAGACGCTCCACTTTCTATGGTTGCTGATTGGAATCCGCCGACAGAAAGCGTGGGTAAAAATCGCACGGTCGAGGTGCTCAAAAGATCCGGAAGCGGGGCCTGCTAGCAGCGCGTATGGAAAATGTAGAAACTTTCGTGACGACGGTGTAAAGTGAGATTAACCCGACCGTTGTTTGACAGACGGTAATTGGACTTCACGTTTCGACCACAGTCGTAATAGGAAAAGATAATTAGATGAAGCGTAGCTGTTCTCTCCGAACGCCATGGATATGACGTTCGAGAATATAGCAGTACACGTTCGGACTTCACCGAGTAACCGGAACGAATCCCATCCGGAGAGAAAGTGGTTTCATACGACAAAAAGACTGAGGAAAAGCGCCAACGCTCATACAAGTTGGCCAATGGGTGCTAAGTTTACTTCTTCGCCTTGTATCCCGCTTCGTCTACCACCAAAGCGACTTTTAAAATGGCTTCCAATTCGTATCTTTTAGTCTATTTTACCCTCTCAAGAAATCAGGAAGACATAGCTTAACGCAAATCCTCCAGGAAGAGCCAAACCATTCGCTGATATTTTAACTTCGAGAAGCATAGTAATATTAAGCATTATAGAAATTTATAATGGTTCTAGATCATATACAAAGCTTTTATTATTCACTTGATAAAATGGAAATTACACTGACTTCCGGTAAAACGAGATGACTGTTATTTATACTCATATGAAGCTTATAAAACGAAATCAAAAGCTTAATCCGGTAATTAAAGAAAAAAACGCCGTACATAAATATATAAACAAAATGGTACCTTTTATAACAATAATTCTATCAGTTTGTGCTGGCAAAAACATAAACTGTATAATATTCACCATCACTTAGTGAGTACAAGAATATAAAAGTGCATGTGAATTGAGAGTGCGACGATGAAGGCATGTGAAAATTAATGCGAATGCACGAGTGAGAACGTGAGGGTTGGGGCGAGACTGATACCGAGTCTAATTCTGAGATCGTATTAGTTAGTGACTGGTACTGTCGGGTCTGTGACAAAGTTATAAATTCTCGGTAAACAAAACCTATAGTAGATGTGGCAGTGATTTATAAAGCTTTTAAATCAATTGAACAGTTTTTTGAAGACTACCCTTAGCTCTTCCGTCCCACGCCACACCCTCGCTATGAGATCGTTGTTTAGGGGCCCACTTAATACAGTCGATAGGGTTATTCCTCGAGGTGATGCAAAGTGAGAATTAAGTAATCGATCTTACGTTTATTGTTTACTTCGTGCTTTCTTTTCTTACTTAAAGTGCATAGCAAAACGTATAACTGACACGTGACACACTGGAAGCTTGGCTATCCCCTAACAAAGCCATACAATACACTGTCGGGAAGCGTACATGGTTTCCTTTCCTTCTTAAGGATAGGTTCCCCGCCGCACTTAGTTTTGGGTTAATGACACGTAACAAAAAACAAACTGTCTGTCTAGGCAAGTAAACAGGTGGATTCAGCTGGGTGCTAGTCACAATAGTTAGTCCCGAGGGAGGCCACCTCGGGACTGCTTGAAATAAGACGTTTGGCCGCCCCATCTGGCATTACTTGTGGGCTCGAGGCCACGCCCAGATCGCGTGGGGTCTGCGGAGGCAGATTCCCGAGCATTAGACGCTGGCTCGACGGGTGAAGGAGACTGGGGAATGTCTGGCTGTAGTGATGTTGTTGTCTTAAGGATTGCAGGGGCGACCCCCGCTCGAGCCCTGGGTGGCCCGGTGTTATCACTCGGGAACGCGAACTCCGATGCCAGCCAGTTGTTGAAAAGCCAGCACCATCCATTGACTGCTAACCCCGACCAACGGCCGCGAGGGATCTGCCAGGAACTGTCGCTTGTTTCTTCTGGGCTCTTGTCCAACGATGGCGGCGCCTTTCTCAGGCTGATCGGGGATTGGGATAATGACAGCTCAAAGGTAGACGACCAACGTGTGGACGTTTGGCGCCAAATCCTGCAGAGTGGAGAGGATTTCCCTTGAGTGTCCAGCATCCGGAATCCTTCTACTCGCCAGCAAACACTTTGTTGCATCTGGGAACCAGGGACTCTCCTCTTCTGCACGGCCATCTATTTACTGTCTGATGGTAGTCCACGCTTTGGTCACCCAAAACATCATTGTAGACTAATATTCACGGACCCTTGTTGATGCTTTTTTTCAGGGGGGGGTGAAGATATCTTAAATAGTTATTGCCTAAAGTTTCCTTATTTGGCTCACTACAGTGGGTAATTATCCTCGAGGCGGTAAAGTCTCCACCAGCCACGCTGCTGCGTCTCCTTATTACGGCCAGTGGCGGTGTTCTCCCATCAAACACCCCGCCCAATAAAAACACCTGCCGAGGACCGGTCCGCTCGCCGCCCCGCAGTCAGACGGTGCAAAGCAAAGACAACCAAACGACCGGTTTATTTCTGCTTCTACACGAAAAGAAGGGAAAAGTAAAAAAAAAAAAGAAAAAATTGGCATTTTATTATTTCGGCACCTATGCGCCGGTTGGTCCTTTTGTTTTCGCACCCTTTAGGGAAACTTTGTCTAAAACCAGCGAAAGCGAAGTGCGGAATCCCTATTAGACATCATTTGTCGAGTCGGACGGGACTACGCGGAGATGTCGTCGTCTTCTTAAAATGTTGCTCACACTGCGGGGGTGTGACAGGTAATCGCACGGTTGGGCCAATAAGTTGCTTACTCTAAAGCGTCCAATACCTGCGACCCGCTCGAACCCGCGGCTGGCTGGTGCCCGTCCGTGTAGGAGTTGTTTTCCAACTACATATGCAATACAATTAAACCGAACAGAATTATTCTTTTTAAAACGAGAAGTATCTAATAGATGCTTTGTGCCTGCCCTGCCGACTACTCGGTAATCTGGTCACACACCGAGGGCACAGAGGACCCGGCCTTGTGCGGAAGTGGTCAGATCGGTAGCTCCCGGCAACGGTGCGAATGGACTCCCACGCCAAAAGATATCGATCGACTTATACCAACGGAACTTCGCATCCTACTATTTTCTTGTATCTGCCATTTGGACAAACTCGGCATCCATACAAAATATACCGTGTTTGTTAGAAGTACGAATATGTGCGGACAGATCGCATTCGGTTTGGTGGGGATCCTTAGAAATCTTGATCAGGCTTTTAATAGAAAGTGAATTGGTCCAGCCTCATCACTTTTCTCCATAATACAATCAACTAAAAAAATAGTGCATCTTCATCAAATACCACGCGGAAGCAACATGCACGGGTTCTATAATGTCCGCATATTTGAGACTGATACCTGTTAATACAACAGAAACTATAGATAATGACCTGGTATGTGGACAGTTTATAAGAAATGGGTGAATGGTGGCAAAGGACTCTTTAGTCAGCTGTACAAAACACACTGCTGGATTTGATAAGCAGATGTTTTAAAATTCTAGTTGATCAGGTTTTGCCGAAAACGTTTGATTACCCACCCTATTATTTAAAAATATTAGTCTGATCGGCCGTCGGCACAGTGTCTTTCTAATGTGACACCGGCAGAGAACCAAGTAACCAAGTAGGCTTTGAGAATTCTTTAGCTTAATTAACCCTCACTGTTGGATTCAGTGAAGGTCTGCTGCTCACTGCTGTGTGTACAAACTAGCGGATATTTGTTAATCGGATTCGCTTTTTGTTCAGCCGTAGATCAGATCCTTTCCCCCCTCGGTAAGCGCTACCAAGGATGGACCGTGACAGCCAGTTAGTTACTCGCCTGTCCCTGCAATGGCTTTGGTTCTATCCGAATTATAAACGTCAGTGTTTGTAAGAAGCTGTTAATGATTCCTTTCATTGCTTGCACAGAGGTTCGGCTCTCGTTCGTCACGACCCAGATCGGACAGTTTATGCGAAACACCAGTCCATACATTACTCGGTCAAAGGCGACGAGAGAGAGAGAGAGGAGAGAGAGAGAGCGACGCAAGTGCTCTCTCGTCAATCGTCCATTTGTTCGCCTCCCTTTAGATTCCCATATTTTATCCAGGGTTCCGTCTGTCTCAGCGCAGCATCGGCGGACACGAAAAAAAAAAACAACAAACTGTTCGTAGATCAGCGGTCCGCTGTCATTAGTCAGCCTGCGAAGCGAAATAATGTCTTCATTAAGGTTTCATATTCATCAGCTAACGTCTCGCAGTCTCCGAAAAGCCGACGCACGCCAGTCAGAGCCCGGACTCCGAGGCGGTCTGACTTCCTCCACAACACCGCCGCGCTGTTTTGTTACAAACGAAACAGCTGTTTCTAAGTTATATATTTATTACATAATTAATTAGCTAGTGAGTTAAACATCCAATTAGCTATAATTAACAGTTAATTATTTATTGTTTTTGGCATGCTCCTAGAACAATGTTTTAATCGCATATTTTGTAATTTTGTATGATTTATTTTGAAGTAATTATTTAACTAGAACTGAATTTTATGTATTTTTGTAAATTTAAATCTATTGTTGTTTCACCAGTTTATTTAACGAGGAAGGGTTAATTAGTGAACACGTTTTATTATATTCATTCCAGACGCCGGATGGTGTTATTTTGACTCGAGTGATTATTATTATTATTATTATTATTATTATTATTATTATTATTATTATTATTAATTATTATTATTATTATTATTATTATTATCAATTATTATTATTATTATTATCAATCATTAGACTTTAAATAAAAACATTTTCCAATTTATATATAGTTAAACTTACCAGGTTTCGAGTAGCGGGTCCTTGATATATAGAAAAAGCCCCTTAAAATATTAATAACTAGGAGGTTTTCTGGAGTGTTTAATTAAGGGCGGCAGGTGTTCCAGCGGTTAGGGTTAGGACCCAAGTTTGGTTCTCAGTTGGCTCGGATGGGCGGACGACGGCCCTGCAGGACGATCTCTTCTCGCTGGTGGCAGGGGGTCGGGCCGAATCATTCATCGGCTGAAATATCGAAACTTTTCGGTAGAAGCAGTGGCTTCTTATCTCCCTGGATCAACTAAATTCGAATTAAAACCCGCAAACAAAATATCCGTTGGAGATCTGGCGCGTGGATTCTCGACAGTGTAAAGTATTTACCAATTGCGATCTTTTTTTTTTTTGGTTTAAAAGCGGGATTTTAGAAGAAAAAACCCTGATCGGCCGCGGTAACAAAGATAATGAAATAAAAAGTTCAGAGGTGCGCCATGCTTCCGGGTAAAAGTAAACTACCGATTCTTTCCGATCTCAAATCTGGGATTTTGGCCATGAAATCGCATTCTCTCACTCTTGTGTATTCTCGTCAGTCTGCGTCGAAGACATCTGCTAAAATTAGATACTGACTAATTTTGGAGCGGTTTTGATTTGACTTAAGACCGAATTTGTCGCAGTTCCGGTTCTTTTGCAGACTGACCGGAAGATGAAGGAGAAAATTAGCTGCGGACCTGTACAAGAAGACCGGCCTCCCAGTCTACAACGGTCTGTGGTAAATGCTTTTATAATTAGTAACCCTCTATGTTAATATGTCATGTCTGGCTAGAGCGCATTGGTTTAAGATGAGCCGTTTGCTTCACAGATGGAGCGTGGTAACCGACAGGTCGCGGGTTCGAGACCCGCTCCGGCCGCAAATAATAATAATAATAATAATAATAATAAAAAAGAAGAAGGAAAAAGTCCTTGACTCTTATTTGAAGAGATGGTGGTGGCTAGATTAGACCGGCTTTCGTTCTACGTGCTGCAGCCAGAGACTTCGGTGAGGAAAATCGATAAGGAAGCTGAGCGACAAACTGGGCCGGATCCTACAGACAAAACAAAATGGGGCCGGTGGAGTAAAAAAAAAAAAAATTTAAATGGTGGATTAAAAACGCTGACTGCGCATTATGGGTAGGACACCGAACGGTCCGCAGACGGAGCGTGATTAGTCACGTGGCTGCTTGTTTAACCGAGCTGTATAAACAGCTGGGTGTGTTGGGAACTTGATCTGACCGAGCGGAAACCGCAGAAAAACTATTTTATAACCAATGGTGAGCAGGAGGCTGGTTAGGATGGATACCGGGGGGGAATGCGGTTGGAAAAGGTCGAGAAAAACTCGCAGATTTTATGGCTAAGAAATATCGTGATGATGAAAACAGCGTTTCCTTTCAATTAAAAAACAGCAAACTGGGAGGGTGTTTCAGAAGATCAGGGCCGCATTTACATCATTGCCTTCTAAAGCGGTAAAAGCCATGTTTCCAAGCAACCTTGAAGCACGAGCTCTCGAACTCGCCCCCCCCAATCGTTCACACGTTGTGCACTCGTGGCGCTAGTGAGCAAGTAAACAACATGGCCACGTAGTGGTTACTGTGCATCAGAGAAAAACGGCGATGTGTAATTCGTTTTCTGTGTGGCAGATGTACTCTGGATACTAATCTCTACCAGAGAATGTTGCCGCAATCTGGAAAGAACTGTATGGCGCAGAGAAAAATGTACGAGTGGATGGACAGGTCTAAAAATGAGCGAATATTAGCAGTGGGTGAAAACTGACCAGGACCTCTCAGCGGTGCCATCACTAATAAAAGTATCGGCCAGTAAGACACAGCTTTCTGTGATAACCGACGAGCGAGTATTGATGAAATTCTTAATGCATTCAGCATGTGTAGGCAGTATCCATCCACACGATTATCCACGAACACCTGAGCTCCTAGGAACTGTGTTTTTTGGGTCCAAAGGAAAATGACGACATCCATAAACAGAACTGTGTAGACACGTGTGCACCCAAATTTTGCGACGTTGCCAGGATGAGCGCGATGAGGTTATCTTATTGCGCTGTCGCCGGCGATGAAACATGGGTACATTATTTCAATCTGGAAAACTAAAACCGGAGCTTGCACTAGAGACATTCAGTGTTACCAATGCCAGGTAATCTGTCAGTTAATACAAGGTCCGACAAGTGTTGTACTCGTGGCTTACACACCAACCAAAAATAGCAAATAAACTCCAAGATGGAATATGTAACGGGGAGTTCGTAGACGCCATCAACAGTTCTTCGCGACGTAATAGTTTAGTAAACCAACGCGTTGTCCATGGAAAAGTCAAAATCACAGGTAGCTGAGTGAAGCTGTTGCATTGCAGTACAAACCAACATCTTCCGGAAACAAAGAAAAAAATTCTTCTTCTCCAGCACAGTATCATAGATGATGTATAAACAAGCTTTTATCTTAATTTCAAAATATTTTCATAATTATTGATAAGTTAGATTTTAGTTTATAAGTTCAGATATGTTTAATAGAGAGATATTTAGCATACTTTCTTGTGGATTAGGCCTCCAGTTTTATTTTAAAAAAGACATTTGTGCAGCTTTGACCAGAAATCTAATGAACATAATAACACAGCACCTGTGAGCAGGGACCTACTGAACCCCTGACACAAACCTCGGGGCCAGGTTTGTCGGGAATAACTGACATACCACCCGCAATCAAGGTTACAATCAAATCTCTAACGCACGTGCTATGAGCAATACTGACACTTCCCCCGCCTTTTAGCAAGATTCCTCTGAAATACTTACACACCACATTTAGGCGAGGTTTATACTGAAGTACTAACATAAACCTTTCAGCAAAATCTTACTGAAAGTACTAACACATCATTATGAGCAAGTTTTCACTGATGTACTAACAAAAGCTATCATCATTGATAAACCAGATATGAGCAGAGATTTACTGAGAACGTTAACACGCTAATCGGCCAAGATAAACCAGCTTTTAGCAGAAAGTTACTGAAAATGATCAGAAAAGTAACCATCTCTCAGAAACTAACTTCCAATACTTTACTGAAAACGAGAAATTACCAGTAATTCTTGGTAAACCAGCTTTTAGCCGATCTTTTTTGAAGCTGGTAAGTCATCAAGCGTCTTTGATAAATCAGGTTTGAGCAGAGTTTTAATGAACGTGGTAGATCAACGTTTCATTTGAATACAGTTTTATTAAACTTGATACTATTTCAATCAGCTGTGATAGACCAAATTTGAACAAAAGCTAGTGGACGCAGTAAGTAATTACCACCTGCGATAATTCAGCTTTGAGATGAATTTTACTGAACGTGTTAAGATACCATCCATCTTTGTTAATCTTGCATTGAGTAGACATCTACCTAATGTGATATGATTCTAATCAAGCCTGATAAACTAACTGAGCTGTGATTTTGTGAATTTGCAAAAAAAAACACCAATCATTGATAAACAAAATATTTGAAAATATTCAACGAGTATTTACATACTAATCATCCTTGATAAATCAGCTTTGAGAATTTTTCAAAGGATGATATCAACTGATGTTTTTTTTTTGTATCCACCTTTGAGCAGTTTTACCGATTGTGATAAGGTTTCAATGAACCGTGATAAAAATGCTGAGCAGAGATTTACTGAACCCGCAAGAAAATCAATTACCCGTGATAAACTAACTTTAAGAAGATCTTTGCTGAAAGTGATAAATTGCCCACCATTTGTGATAAGCCAGCTGTGTTTGGCGTTTTACAAATGCAGTAATTCACCAATCGTACAAGATTCATCAGCTTTGAGCAGAGTTTTGCTGAACGTGCTGAGAAAATCCATCGTCCGTGATGAGCCGCGTTTGAGGGAAGTTATATTGGACGTTTTAAGAGACCAATAATCCGCCATAAAACAGCATTGAGTAAACTCTTAGTGAATATGATAGGATTTAACCAACCGTGATAAACAAACTATCTATAATTTACTGGATTTGCAAACGCTAATTATCGGCGTTAAATCAACTTTCAGCTGAGCTCTCTTCAATGTAATTAATCACCAATAATGGTCGGTGAACCAGCCTTGAGCAGAGTTTCACTGTGCATGTGCTAGAATAACTGTAATCCGTGATAAAGCAATTTTTAAATGAGATATACTGAAATTGCTAAGACACCAATCATCCTTCATAAAGCTACTTTGAACAAGGTTTATGTAAGGTGACAAGATTCCACTCCGTGGTAAATCAACACTGACCAAAAATGTTTAAAAGGCCTGATAAAACACCAATTATTCTGTTTAATACAGCATTGGGTCGACTTTTATTCAATATTCTATGGCAACAATCATCCATGATAAAACAGTATTGAGCAGAGTTTAACAGAATTCCATGATATACTAAATATTTTTAGTAATCCAGTATTAAGTCAACTTTCACTGATAGTGATACGATCTCAATAATCCATGATCATTCTAGATTGAATATAATTAACCATCTTGGATAAACCAGCCTTTAGCAGAGTTTTACTGAATATGCAGTGACACCAATCATTCTCGATAAAACAGATTTAAATACAGTTTTAGTGAGTGTGCTAAAATAGCTATCATCCCTGATCAAACATCCTGTGCAGAGTCTCGGTGAACGTAATATCAATCAACCATGTTAAGGCAGCTTTTAGTAGAGCTATACTAATCAGTTTATAAAACCAATCATGGGCTCTGACACTAATCATTATCGATATACTAGCTTTGAGCTGTGTTCTACTGAATGCGACAATCTTCGAACCAACCCTGAAGAACCAGTTTTGTACAGAATTTTACTAAACGTGCTAACATAAGGAAGGCCGGGATTGAAAGTAACAGGGGTAGGCAGTAACACTGGCAACATCTCGTAGATGAATGTAATGTTTTGGCAGTGCCTATGTTCTGTGGAAAGACTACTACACCCAATACATTTCTCGTGGGAATCGATTAGAAGAGACGGATACTCCTCAATGGGAGTGGTTCTATTTTTACACCGTAAAAGTGATTATTTACCTGCTGAGAAATTTTGTTTTACCTCTCACCCGCCTGGCTCAAATGTTTCGACCCTTGGTTGTTTTCGACGCTGCGGAGATTAGGCGTTCATACCGTATTGTCTCAGGACCTATAAGTTTTGCCAGGCTGTCCTTATGGGGCTGGCTGTAACAAAAAAGGTAATTAAGTACATTTGTTTTGATGATTCACATTAAACACTAACAGAGTTCTCATAGTCAAGCTAAAACAACAATGACGTCATTTTTGTTGTTCCATTTGCTGATCCTGATTGTTCCTTAAAATTCCAGTATCCAGAGAAGAGAAAGCTAAAAATATAATGACTTTCGGTAAGAATTTCATGTCTTGAGTCGTCCTCATCTTATTCTAGTGCTTCTTTGTCCGCAACATTACATTTTGAACAGTTCAGCTTCATTATTTCTGTAGAGTCTAGACACCGTTTACTCCCCTTGTCGAGCTCTCCAATAGAGTGTTTTTCTCTGTTCTCCGAACACGCCATGTTATATTAACGTCTCCCGTGTTATCTTTTGAGTCGTAGCTCTCTGCCTACAACACAGTGTAAGATCTTCCCGGGATAACAAGGTGTGTCAATCACGCTAAAAAAAAGAGCGAGAGAGAGAAATATTCATGCTTCGTACGTACATAAGAAAAACAGAAAGTGTAAAGAATCTCAAGTATCGTCAAATAACCGCACCGTTACATCTGTCGCGAGTGATTATGGTATTTGTCATGTTACTTTAAGCCGATACCTGAAAGAGCAAGTTCGCCTACGGCACTGGCGAACGGAATCTCCGAGTTGGTTATGCTAGAAATAGACACGTGATCGGTAATGGACAAGAAAATGAAATAGAAAATTGTGCAAAAAATGAGTCTTGTCCCCTACGGACTTGAAGATATTTGCTTTTGAGCCAGGTAAAAGATATAACATCAAAGCTCCAAATTCACGGTATGTTGACGAATGTTGGACCGGATTAGGTGAGCGGTTTGATGGAGCGTCACCCATCTGCATCAATCAGAGGAGCTGAAGCCACCAGTTTTTAATGTGGAAGATATCAGAGTTTTACTGGCTTACAGGTCTGATTTTTATGCACAACAACAATCACTGTTTTGTAATATAATTTTGGTTTTAGCACTTTTACTCCGATGTATGTTACTACTAACCCCGATCTGAGGTAAATGATGGATAAACTGTAATCTATTTGTATAGTATTTCAGAAAAAAAAAAGGATTTGCTTGAAAAACTGTTGCAGCCTGCCTCGGTTTCACCTACCGACCATCTCTGATAAGATAGCTTTGAGCAGAGTTTTACTGAACGTGATAAGCTTGGAATCAACCGTGAAAAACCGACCTTCAGAAAAGTTATACCGGACGTTTTAATGTATCACTCATCCGTGATAAGCCGGCTTTGAGCTGAGCTTTATTGAACGTGTTGAGACACCAATCATCCATGATGAAAAAGCTTT
Organism: Nautilus pompilius; assembly: GCA_018389105.1. NCBI lineage: Eukaryota > Metazoa > Mollusca > Cephalopoda > Nautilida > Nautilidae > Nautilus > Nautilus pompilius. Next base: position 1,005,235 of record JACATO010000348.1, on the reverse strand, counting down.
GAGCTGAACGTTAATGAAGGCCTAAGACAGCAGTTATGGAGATAAACCGGCTGTGAGTAGTGTTTTTCTCCAGGTGATGAGACAGAGACCAACCGTAATAGACTGGCTTTGAGCAGAGTTTTATGGAACTTCCTGGCACACCAATCATCAGTGATAATCCACTTTGAGCAGATTTTTGCTGAATGCGACAACATTACAATCAACCTTGATATTCCATCTGTAAGCAGAGATTTGCAAAATGTGCTAAAACACAACTCATCCACGATAATCCAACTTTGAGCTGAGTTTTACTGAACGTGATAAGCCGTCAATCAACAGTAATAAACCATCTTGAGAAGAGCTTTCCCCGTTTGGGACAAGACAGCAATGAAACGTAATAACACTGATTAAAGCATAGATTTGCTGAACAACAATTATATGTGATAACATTAATTTGAGCAGAGATTTACTGAATGTGTTAAGATACGAATTATTCGTAAGAAAACCAGCTTTAGGCAACGTTTTACTAAACGTGATAAGGTATCCGTCATCCTTGTTAATGTCGCTTCGAGAAGAATTTTGCTGATCGTTATTAGATATCAATCATTTTTAAACTGCAGCTGTTCATGAGCAGAGTTCTACTGAACGTTCCTAGACGCCAATGATCCGTGGTAAACCAGCTTTGAGCTCAGTTTTATTGAACGCGGTAAGACATAAATAGTCTGTGATAAGCCAACAGGCAGCAGGGTTTTAATGAACATGCAAAGACATCAATCATCCGTGATAACACGGCTTTGAGCTGCGCTTTTATGAAGATGATAAAGCACGAATCATCCTCGTTATCCCAGCTTTAAGCAATGGTACTGAACTCTCAGACACCAATGACCAGTGATAAAAACAGCTTTGAGCCAAGTTTCCCTGAAAGTGCGAACACATTAATCACTCGGAATATGACTTATTTAAACAGTGATTTGCTGAGCCTTTTAAGACACTAATTACTGTAATAAAACTGATTTGAGCAAATTCACTGGACATGCTAAGACACTAGTCATCCATAATAGACTAGTTTTGAGTTGAACTGTAACTAACATTTTTAAAGAACTTACCATATTAATTGAGTTTCTGCGGAATTTTATTGAACGTTCCAACTTACCAGCTACCTTTGTTTATTTATTTTCCAACAGTGAATTAATAAACATAGTATGGATCATCTACGATTAACCAGCTTTCAAAAGAATTTTGTGGTTGCGCCGATTTATTAATGCCAAATATCATTGATTGACCAGTTATGGGCAGTGATCTAACGAACGCGTGATGTTATCGACGATTGTTGGTTAGCTATCACTGAACAGAGTTTTCATAATCGTTCTGTGCTACTGCCAACCTGTGATTATACTGCATCCAACGGCGATTTTGTGAAGATGCTAAGTTACCAACCAACCGAGAGTATCCAGCTTCGAGCTGAATTTAAATGAACGGAATAAGTTACTACTCATCACTGATTATACTACATTGAGCAGAGTTTATGTAAAATTGGTAAGTTACTAACCACATTTTATTATCCAGCTTTGAGCAGGGTTTTCTTGAACGTACTAAATTACCACACATCGTTAATTTACCAGTGATGACAAGAGTTTTAATGAACGCGTTAATTACATTGGACAACAAAAAATAACTTTTCATCTGCTACTGAGGTACATGTAAGTATCCTTTGTCAAATCAAGCAGCTGATTCCAAAACTGGAGTCAGAATTGACCCAGGCCGTCAGGATTTGTAGTTACAGACACACGTCAGTGTCAGTCATTATTTATTTAAAAATGAAGCACATCGCAAAATTTCAAATAAATGAACTCATTTCACAATATAAACACATTATATATTGTATAGTAACTGTTATCCACAAGCTCAAACACATTTATAAAGCATACATTAACTGTTTATAAATGCTCTGAGTACTCGATTTTACGCTTGTGAATAGCAGGGGTTTGTCTCTGAAAAAACTAACAACAGTCCGCCATCATGTTGGAGTCGTATCTCCCCTGATAGCCGGTCTCCATCGCCTTTATGTGTTGGCGGAACCTCTCGCCACGCTCCCCGCTCACAGCACCGAGGTTAGCTGGGAAGAAATCCGAGTGTGAGTGAAGAGAATGCAACTTCAGCGACACATGGCGACCAATTTCTTCAAAGGCTTTTCTCACGTCTTGAACCAACTCGGCATAGTTGTCTGTTTTGTGGCTCTCAAGGGAATTGTGGACTACCAGTGTGAAAGCCTCCCATGCAGCCGGCCTCGACTGGGAAACTGGATCGGAAAATGAATCAGGAATTTGCGGTCCGACAAATATTCCAATCTTCAACTTGGCATCAGTTAAAATCGCTCCAAATTTTCCTTTCAAATAAAGAAATCCCGCACCTTCAACACTCATTTCCTTTACAAAGCTCTTCATTGGGCCCAGTTTTATTACCAGTGGCACATGTTGCACATTGAATTTTCCTGGAGTATAGTCTGTTCTTGATGGCCATTATTTGATCTTATAATGATTTGCATCGTCTCGGCTCTTTCACAAACACAAGAAGCACGTGTGTGTACATGTAAGCAGGCAACCACGTGGTTCTCTCGTGTAGCCTGCTGTGTGTACACAGTACTAAAAAGAACACTCAAAATATATAGCATTAGGTTTCCATTTATTTCTGTAGTAACTAAAAAAAAAATCCTTACGTATTGGGTTAATTCTGATTTCAGATGTGAAAACAGCACACTCGAATTAGTCTGGGACATACTTTTACCTCAGTGGGAAATTGGTTGTTGTCCGGTCTTATCAACCGTCGGTAAATAATTTGTTTTGAAGAATGTTTTACTCAACGTTTTAACTCACCAATCATCCTCCATTAACCAGCTTTGAGGAGAATTCTAATGAACGTAGTAAGTTTCCATCCATCGTTTATTAACTACCTTTAACTTGAGTTTTAATGAACGTGTTAAGTAAACAACCATCGTAGATTAACTAGCATTTTGCAGTGTTTTAATAAATGTGCTATGGCGCCAAACCATGATTATTCAACTTTGACCGGAGCTTATATAAACTTCCTTAGTTCCCATTTATTCCTGATTAAGCAGTATCGAGGAGAAATATAAAGGCGGTATTCTATCAATCAACCCCGATTAACCTGTTTTGAGCAGAGTTGTATTGAAAGTGAAAAGTTTCCAACCATCTTCCACAAACCAGCTTCCAGCAGAGTTTCTTTAATGAATTACATTGTACACTCACAAATTTTAACCTTTAGACAATCGTCATGGTCGAGTGATATCCAAACCACGCGTTTTCAAAACTAAAAGTAAGTTTTATATAATCATACTTCATTTATTTTAGCTAGCGAAAGTTACTTGTAAATGTTCGTTAGTACCTACAGTATTTACGATGGAGAGGCTCGGTCGAGAAATGAAACTAACCCGAACCACTTTCCGGAATGTCGTGCTCTCTGCCAAGCTTATGAAACAGGCAGGTATTAAGGTAAGTTTACAAATAGTCCGACGTGGCCTATGTAGGAAAAGGTAATTACGACAATCGAGAACTAATCTGATAAATGGCCTTAGCCAATTTCTCCCGACACTAAAAGAAGAAAAGGCAGTTAAATAGGCGGGCTGAGAGGAAGGCCGTGTAATGGTTTTCTGACTACAGGAATATTGAATAAACTAGTTATGAAGATCGATCCACGCTAACCTTTCGCCGCGCATCAGGTGAAATGAAACGCGACTTTGGCCTTCTGACAGCGGGGTGTCCCTGTACGACTTCCTGATAACCAGTTTGCGGACTCTCTGGCGAGGTTCCAGCGAGGCGCGGCTAAACAACGCGGCCATCACCCATTAGCGAGTCGCATTCATTCGCGCCACGGCTGACAGTGGAAAAACAAATTGGACGTTGATTGGCCGCGTTACCCGGGGTTCCGCTACGTGTCTTCCCGAGATCGGCCGGGCGTGAACGGAAAGCTGGTTATTGTTGGCGGATGGGTAACGAAGCGTGAAGCCGTATTGTGGCGAGTCTAATTCTTGTCCACACACAGCGGGCGAGTGACAAGGAGACAGTCGGACTGTGACAAATCAGCTTAGCATGAAACGCCGGCAAAATGGCGACAAACGACGCTCGTTATCACGTGGATTAACACATTCGCGAGTGATTTATAACAATGGCTGACAACGTCTCGCGAGTCTCTCGCGGGTTTTCGGGCAGTCGGGTAATCAGAAGTTCTATCAACATAGCGCCCACGTATTAAGAGGTTTATTTTTTTCTCTTGCAAACGATTATTCAATCCTTAATCCAATAAAAGGTTAATTAATAAATAGTTTATCTTCTAAGTAGATGGTACAATATAGAAAGCTAAAAGCGGAATCTGCGAATAATTAAGTGCTTAGATCTCCGGGCCAATGGCTGCAACTAGAAACCTCAGGACAAAGTCAGGTTGGCTCTTATTTATTTACTTATTTCAGTATTTAAATTTTATAGGTATTTATAGTTACGATTAAGGAACCGTGATGGGTGATTTGCTTTAATTATATTTGTCATTCATTAGATTAATTGTATAATACACGGTGATGCCTCTGGAAACGACCACATTCAATCTCCTTAGCGTAGGTAGGTGGTCGTATCGTGCCTTGGTGATCACGTGGAGTGCGGACACGGGTTACCGCTACAGTCCCCAGTTTTCCCCTTTACATTGCAGTGACACCTATTCACGAGTGTTGATTATTGCGCTTTATGCCATCGCTACGTTCCGCAGACGGGCTGTATCTATCGTTACCTTCTTGTTGTTATTTTTAACGCCTGATATGCCCTTTTGCATTATAGAAGTATTACTATCACCATTAATGCACTTGGCAGGCACAGAAGCCCTCTCGCGCTAATACCAACACAGCCCCACTCATGTCCAACTAATTCACCAGACAGACAGCGGCCAACTTCAAATCCAGCAAAGAAATGGTTTCTTTTTGGGAAGAGTGAGAGATTTCTTCCAGACTGATCTAATTTGCCGCACTCTCTCCAGAAAATGGAAAGAACGTTCGGGCTCGAAGAAAATGGCACCCACTTGGCAGATTAAGAATAATTCAGTGGTTTGGGGACAGTTTTCATGTCGAAGTAGTGAACAACACGTGACCAAAAAAAGGTGAAAATTAACTACGAGATGAAGAAGTTGCCATTCTGCAAGGCGAGGATGGAGAGAATATTAACTTGTTTTTCTTTAGAAGCGACACACTTCATTCTGTACACCGGCACCCAGTGACTTCTTTGATTGACTAGCGCCAAACTCACAGCAGTATGGCCGACCCATTCTAATGTTTTTGATTTGGTGTAATATATCTTCTTTATTTAGAAATGACAAACACAGTTAACTGAGTTATTTAAAATATTATTTATTTTTTAAAGAAACATTATATTCACCATTTCTAGTAAACTGCTGCTGTGCCAAATTCTAATTTAGCTTTCACCTGAGGTTAAGACAACTTTTGCTATAATCATTCGTTCACCTGATCACTTTGTTACAACGTTTGCAGTAACTAAGCCTTTTTCTGATTACAGCAAATTTTTTTTCTGGTATTTTTAAAAGTTCTTTACTGTAAAAGGAAAGTATTTTTTTTTTGCTATTAGCTTTATCGAGACAAACAAACAAGCACACCAACTATGTCGATGGTAATTCCATTGCATTCCCGAATAATAAGCAAAGAAAATTTGTTCTTATGCTAAAATTCGAGGCTTAATTAGATACTGAAATGAAGATTGAGAATCAGAAGCCTTCATTGTCGGCACAAAATTTATTTTTATTACGACGTGTCAAAGAATTTTTGAATATCATTTGAAAACTTCACCGAAATATGTGATCGAAAATTAATAGCTAAAAAAAATACTTTCCTTCTGCTATCCGACCTAATGCGATCCTATTAGATTGGAAAATTTTGTAAATTAGTTGAGACTGCATGTTGATTTAATGTTCTGTTGACGATCCTTTTATATCAGTCTTGCATAAAATATTTTAAACTGGTGATGTAAAAAAGTATAGACAAAAACTATGAAAGTTTCTATGGGGTAATTTCAGCGTACATCTGATAAGATGTAAAAGACGAAGTTTACCGGAATAAATAACACGTTCGTAATAAATTAAAAACATTAACGTATTTGAAAGACTAAGAAAATTTGATTTTGCTTGCAGAATTACAACAATAATAATAAATCAAACATTTAAACTGAGATTTTAATTAACCCAACATAAAATCGTATATATTTTTTTATCAATCAAAACTTAAGAATGTGTTTAAAAGTTGGCAGGAAATTCAATTTTTAAAAGATATTTTAATCTAAAACACAAAATTCTAATTACAACATTATATTTAATGCTTTTACATTTTGTGTTTTATATAATTAACAGGCAGATATCTGACGAATTAAATCCAAGTGCACCAGTCACAGCAACACTCGCGAGATTTAATTTAAGAGCTGACCTACTATTCGTTTGATGCTCTGTTTAAATTCCGACAGAGGCCACCACCCGCTCACAGATTCAAAATGGCGTTAAATTATGCTGTTTTTATTTTAACGTAGTAATTTTGGTATAGAAATGACCTATAATATGCGATTGTTTAATTTTCTACATAGTTTTAAAGCGACTAGTTTCAGTCGCTTTAAAACTGTGTAAGAATTAATTTAAAAGGCTACTTTAGGGTTGACTGCAACCACCTGTAAGCGATTGGATAATAGTTATAAAATAATATAATTTTAAAATATTCCTTTAAAAAATAACGTTTCGAATTTTTGAACTCCTAGCACATTTAAGTTTTCCTACTCGAGAAATTAATCTGTTGATTATGTGAAAATTTTACATATAAAGCCATTTGTATGAAAATAGCTTTCCTTTCGTTTCAGTAGCTTCAGTTCGTAATATCCATTTAACTTTTATTCTCTCGCATTTTGGAAATTTCTTAGCGAATTCTTGTCGTCAGATGAAATTAAACAAGCGGTGTGGGTAAAGCCAAAGGGTTCGGTCAGGAGTATTAAGCGTCTGTACAACTGCTATGTGGCACCCTGATAGATGTAGGTGACGAAGTAAGCAATCGATTTGCCCTCAGTTGAAGGCGAGACGACAGGTGCTCTTTCACAAAGCTTTTCTTTAATCTCACTTTCGCCATCAATAGTTTAATTTGCAGCTTTCACATTTCATAGATTAATTTGGTGGAATAAATTTATAGCAACATTCAGTTAATACTGAATGGAACGACTTCCATCATTCATTAGCATTTTCAAGATCTAAAAATTCTCAGTTAATTTTAAAAAATGTAGTAATTTAAAACCGCATCTCCTTTATTTGAGTACAGTGTTTCTATATGCTGGTTTATCACACCGGCCACATTAGCCATTTCAATACACTTCTACCGGAATCTACAGCCATGGTGACCAGAAGTTTTGCATCACCTTAGAAATAACAATAACAAAATCTGGCCTTCAAATCTATGCCCACATAGCTTGACGCTGTACCCATGATAACCACTTCTAAAGACGTACATTTGAATACTTTTAACAGAGTCACTCACACTTGTCTTCGTGATCTTTAAAGTATTTTCTAAAATTGTCACAGATTTCAATTTTATTCATTTTCCAATTAAGTGTTTATGGAACTACAGAGTGGCCTGCACTTCATTAAGCTAAAGTAACATTATACAAAGTCATCAGGTTTAATTCGACTTAGATTCTGGTAGAATTTATTGACATTGTTAGTGCGGTCAGTCATCAGTGTAGTTCTATAGCACCCTGTAGATGGAAACATTTAATAACCGATGAATTCTATTTCCGTAACATTTTTGGCGTTCTTTCTTTAAAGTGCTGTACCAAGAAAATAAAGTAGGAATTTTTTTTAATATTGCAATAGAGTTTTTTCCTAGCACATGGGCTGCTTCAGCATGGCGAGTCCAAGCATGACGAAGTGGTGCTGTTAATTAAAAAGAATACGTTTTCTCTTTCATCCGTCGAGTAGCCAAACCTTTTGGACATTGAAGCGTTCAGTAAAATCCATTAATATTGTCGTGACAACAGTTTTTGACGGCCTCTGTTAAAGTGCAACTACATACTTGATCAAAACGAGCTTTAATAGGTGTCATTAAGAGAAAGTCATATTATTAGCGCTATTCCTATTTCTGTCGTTGTTGTCTTTTGATAGAGAGAAGGTAGAGTAGACCGACAGGATCGTTAAAGAAACAAATGCTTTCGATTTTACTTATATAACTGTCAGCCTACAGAGATCGGTTGTCTCTGGGAAAATATTTAAGCATTTATTCTAGAACAGAACTGATGGACATATATACTGCTTAAGTCGTAATTTTATAGCGATGACGTCAAAGCTGATTAGGAGTGCAAGTCGTAAAATATTTTTAAAAAGAAGACGAAGTATCTTTGTTTTTCTAATTGTAAACTAATAAATAATAACAGACTGACTACCATAAATCGGTGAGGAGATCGAGTCAACGTATTTCGACCGAGGACACGTGACAGGTTGCAATAGATTTTAAAAAGCGCAGACGGATTTGCTTGTGCAAAGTCACCAGAGACAACTTCGTTTCTCCCCATATTTAAAATTGAAGAGTTTTAATAGGAACTTTCGTGTTGAGCTTAGTTTCCGGTGTCCTACACCCAATTTTCCCCGCCAGGATAGTGTTCCGGATCCTGGTCTAGGCTAACGGTCAGGTACAGCAGGGAATTCCGACGACAACACAGAATACAAGACTGGCTAGAAAATTCTAATTTTCACCAGAATCTCTATGGGATCGTGCAGCATCTTTAAATTACTGCTAGATTTATCAGGAATAATAATAATAATAATAATAATAATAATAATAATAATAATAATAATAATAATAATAATATAATAATAATAATAATAATAATAATAATAATAATAATAATAATAATAATAATAATAATAATAATAATAATAATAATAAATAATAATAATAATAATACTAATAATAATAATAATAATAATAATAATATAATAATAATAATAATAATAATAAGACAACTCTTAAATGGATTGTTAACTACCCGAAGTCTAGAGCGCCTCATGTGACGAATAAATCTTTTCAATTTATCTATATAGCAATTTTTTTAAAAGCAAACCATACGTGCACACATCACAAATATGATTCCAGGATTACACAAAGTACGAGATTTAATTAATTAACGACTGACTTGCTGCAGCTTTGATTTAATCATAACCTCAGAGGAATATGCTTGGAAAGAGCCCTTTTGTCAACGAGGACGCCCAACATCCTCTTCTGTCGCCATTGAATCTTTGAACGAGGTTCTAACATCGGTGTGGAGTTCGATGAGAGGATCCAAAAAAGCTCTCCGTTTTCCTGCATAGTGAGATTTTGAGTATAAAATGGATCCAGCATCCAATGCCCTTTTCCTTCAGCATAGCGACTTCTTCCGTGAGAAAGAATATCGCAAAATTCTCTTCTAAGCCATTCAAGAGTTCACCAGGTCGAACACGTGCCAGGTAAGTCAGTTTTGACATCCAAACAGCCTTTTCGTGCTTCTCCTTAGTCAGAATTTCATCTCACAATTTGAACATCCTGTTGAGAACTTTCCCCCTCGACAGCCAATGTACTTCTGAGTGAAGCAAGAGCGTCTCGTGCTCTGCTCCCATTTCCTCACACAGTTTCTGGAACCACGCCTTGACGCAATATTTAGTTTTTATTACATCTTCCAACAGAACCTCAAATTTCCCGCCGATATCCTGCAGTAAATAGTTTCACAGCAAGTCCCCCATGTTGAATGATGCAGCGCTTCGAAACACAATGGGAGCGACTGTTCGTATTCTGGTAATTACTCTCGAAACTGTCCCCGTTATCGCTGCCGATCCATCTTTGGTAATAATTGAGTAACTTTCCCAGAGAATGTGGTTGATTTTCGTGAACTTATCCAACTTCAAGAAAATGGCTTCACTTGCCGTCGACAGTCCCACCTCCAAGCGGCAAAGGTATTCGTCTCGGTCTCAGAATCGGGATAGCTTTGCTCGACTACTCATATCAGTAGATTCGTCGATCGACAGGCCGAACCAGCGGATTACTCGAAGTTTTTGAAGCAAATTATCTGTCAAATCGAGATTGGTGTACGAAGCATCATGTAGTTGGACAAAGACGAGTCCTTAACTCTCTTGACAGCCTTTTCACCATGAAGTTCTTCGGATGCAATGATAAGACTCAGTTTGATGACATCTCTTTCAGTGAATGTTCGCTTCTGTTTACACAAGAAATCAGCAATTTGATATAATGCTCTAAAAAGGTCTGTACGTCGACTATTAGACATCACTGTAGACTTGAAGGAATCTTTCTGCTTGCAGGAGAGTTGACGCATTCTTTCCAAGTACGCCTTCATTTTGGTTTTGTATTCCTCATGGTTTGTCTTAAGATGTCGCCTTAGTTTATCCGCACAGCCGATCTCCATAAATTAGACATTCTCCTTCTGGTTCACAGCACAGCATTTGATCATCAGGAAGATAAAATCCGAAAGCAACGTAGTGCTCATTCCATTTCCTTGACTTATTTCCAGTACTAAGATCGGTAATCTTTATGACATTGGCGTTGTTTTTTTCTGTTGTGGTTCCCCTATAACCGAGTCGCTTTCTTCCTGATTTCGTTCGTCTCCCTTCTCCAACGGCTGAGATGAACTGGTCCCAGGAACGTCGGATGAGATTTTATAGAAGGAATTCGCCATAGTTGACTGCTTCGTTGTAAAGAATGGCTCTGGGGCTCCAAAAATTAATGAAATGTTAAATTAAACAATTTACAGTAATGAATAATCATCCAAACTTTATAGAAATTAATGTTGGTTAGGCTCTGATGGCTTATCCCAGCGACACTTGAAATCCACTGACAATATATTCCAAAGCTTTGGTTGTGCAGGACAATGAAAGTAGGCTACAGTAAACACGGCGCGGTGGGCTGTGTACTTTTCCAATGAATTACTCAATAGCTAAGACAGGTTAAGTTACCACATTTTTAATATCCTGCTCTAGTTTCTACATTTATCCTCGGACTTACCCGGCTGACTGTCGACGCGTGACTGATATTCGTCCTCAGTTTTCTTGAGCAATGGTAACCTCACATTTGATCAGTTTAAAATTTAAACAACAGCAATCTCCAATCTATCCTCAACCTGACCTTGCCAGAGGTCGACAACATTCAACATATAAAGCGCGGCACTGTGAGTTTAACGAACAGCTGCGTCCGCAAATAAGATCACGTTGTCTGGACTGAATGACACAAGGCTTTCTAATACTATTTATGGACAGTGTAGTAACTCGCTGTGACGTAATTATACTCACATAGCTTAACTACACAGCGTGCGAAGGCAGGTCAACGTAGGAGTGTTTGGGGCATTCTGCGCAGCTGACGCGGAAAACCCCTCGACCACCAGAGTGAACCCCCTGGACCACCAGAGCGAACACCCTCGACCACCAGAGCGGAACCCCTGGACCACCATAGCGAACCCCCTGGACCACCAGAGGGGAACCCCCTGACCACCAGAGGGGAACCCCCTGGACCACCATAGCGAACCCCCTCGACCACCAGAGCGGAACCCCTGGACCACCAGAGCGAACCCCCTGGACCACCATAGCGAACCCCCTGGACCACCAGAGCGGAACCCCCTGGACCACCAGAGCGAACCCCCTCGAGCACCATAGCGAACCCCCTCGACCACCAGAGCGGAACCCCTGGACCACCATAGCGAACCCCCTCGACCACCACCATAGCGAACCCCCTGGACCACCAGAGCGAACCCCCTCGACCACCATAGCGGAACCCCCTGGACCACCATAGCGAACCCCCTGGACCACCATAGCGGAACCCCTGGACCATCAGAGCGGAAACCCCTGGACCACCAGAGCGGAACCCCCTGGACCACCAGAGCGAACCCCCTCGACCACCATAGCGGAACCCCCTGGACCACCATAGCGAACCCCCTGGACCACCATAGCGGAACCCCTGGACCATCAGAGCGGAAACCCCTGGACCACCAGAGCGGAACCCCCTGGACCACCAGAGCGAACCCCCTCGACCACCATAGCGGAACCCCCTGGACCACCATAGCGAACCCCCTGGACCACCATAGCGGAACCCCTGGACCATCAGAGCGGAAACCCCTGGACCACCATATCTACCCCCCCCTGGACCATCAGAGCGGAAACCCCTGGACCACCATATCTACCCCCCCTGGACCACCAGAGTGGAACCCCCGTTGACCCACTGTCTATGGTGGTTTCTTCTCGCTCTACCTAACCAGGCAGCAGCGCGGCCTTTCTCCAACGTCTGAAAATGACGAGCTTTCGTGGAGTTTTGCAGGTACACGTGTACCCACTAACTGGCTTGGTCAGCAGGGTTGGATCCCAACCGTCAGAAAAGAATCCGTCAAGAAGAACAGTTACACCATTATTAAGGTAGGGTTAACTCTTGCGAAGGGGTATTTCCGGAAGATATGACACAATTCCCGAACGCCGGAGTATCAGCCAAGAGGATCTGAAGACCGAAATCGAAAAATTCAATAACAATGCAACCACCAGAACAGTGGTCGTTCGTGTCTATGGTAACGGTCCGTTATGCACGAAAAAACACAGCCACGTAGCTATTTACATTTTTGCACCGCTTTGCACCAAACACACACACACACACACACACCACACTCCGACATACACACAAATACACATTTATAAAGATGCTGAGAACGTTTATTAATATTTATTTTTACGTAGAAACAGTAAACCACTTTTGAGTGGTAGTAATAGATGAGACTTACATAAAATTCTGAATAGGCTTTAATTTGTCGATACAGCGGAATTGACTTCCTAACGAATACAAAGCTTAAAAATAGTCTTCTATTTATCTGCTCTGTTTATTTGATCACTCCCTGATATCGCTTTAACGTGGCCTTAAAAAGTACTTAGTTGTTTGCACATCAAAGATTTAAATGTTTACTTGAGTATTTGTAAGCAAATATAGTAATATAGAAATAGTTATAAAAAGATCAGAAAAGACTTAATTCCTTCAAGAGGTATAAACTGACTGCTATTTGTTTATTTTTAAAGCTTTTCTGTGATGATGATTGATACTCTCTCTCTCTCTCTCTTCGTTTCCTTTTCTAATCTAATATTCACTTTAAGTATCTCCTATTACTTAACGACAATACTACAGACCTGTGGAGCTCTGTTTAACAGTCACCATAATACAGGGGGCGCTCGTGGCTCTCTCTCTGCACTGACGTCATCTCTCTCTGTGCACTGACGTCATCTCTCTCTCTCTCTCTCTCTCTCTCTCTCTCTCTCTCTCTCTCTCTCTCTCTCTCTCTCTCTCTCTCTCTCTCTCTCTCTCCACACAGCCAGCAAACCGGTATAGGCAACTGTCAATGGGCTAAACTGTGTACACAAACTGGAAAACCACAGAGTCCAGTGAAAACACAGGATTAGAAATGTATCTAAAATGGCGCTAACAATCATGCCACACACCCCACGATTCTTCTCGAGCTTTCTGAAGTATCAAATGGCATGTTGTATATATGTGTTTGTTTTTTTTTTGTTCCAAACAAAGCTAAATATGAAAAAGTGAAAAACCAGTGAGAAATCACAAGAAAAACGAAATTACACAGCGTTACTCACAGCAAGCAAAAGAAAACCCTTTGCCGAATTGTAGGTGAATTACTTCCACTTACAGGTAAGCAGACGGGCAGTAAAACACAAAATTAAATGGTGAAAACGAATCGGCCGCTAGGCATATGGTCAGGAGCAGAATTCTGGCACCAAAGATGGTCAAATTGAAAAACAAACTTGTGCTGAACGTTTCTTTTGCATTCTAAGTGAACAAACCACCGCTGGACCCGGACAAACATGCAGATCATTGTCATACCACCGGACGAATCAGGGGCCCAACGTCTTTGACAGATCATCTGACTCCTGTAGCTCGAGATCTGACGAGCGAGGTAACGAAAAATCTCGGTCCAAGAGTTGATTAGAAATGAAAAATTAGACACGTATCTGCGCAACAGAAATGGCGAAGAATAGGAGACCGGTTGGACACGGTAAATGTGTAGCAGCCCACTCACTATAGAGCTTTCAAAATGTTTTTTTTTTTAAAAAAAAAAACTGCCGGAAAATCCAAGAACAAGGGCTTGATGGATACAGCACACAGCCGACGGCACGCGTCGTGCCGTAATACTCGCTCGTTCCCCACGTTTGGACCTAACTTACAAATCCTCATGCGGCAAGCAGCAGACAAATTCCCTGACGCAATGCTTCGAAAGACGACCAAAAATCTGCCTCTATCAATGTTAGTAGCTGATGCACTCCGTCGTGTGTCAAGATTGAGCGTTTGAAGCGGAAATGGCGTCAAGTCATACACCAGGGTTTTGTTGGAATGGCGCACGACGTCGTCGACAGACACCCAAGAGCTCCACACAAACGAGACCAGCTAGTAACGACCCGAAAGCACCCCGAAATTCTGTCTAGATGACTTACTCCAATCATACGGTTGAAACTAGTTAAAGCTCTAAGGCCGCAGACTCTGCCAATCGCAGACCATCCTGCTTAAATGTCACCATCCATATACGAGATTACGAACATCACCAACGCTACACATTTGAGCACCTGGAGTTCTAACTTGTATTTTATTAATGGCGTTATTATCAAGTAAATATGGGAATTTTAAAGCTGTGTATTCACAATTATTTCCATTATTTTTCAAAATACATAATAAAGATATTGTTTTACTAAACAGACGTCGGAAAGCGGGTTTATAAGATTGCGGAACAGCAGAGGTAAACCATAATCTCTTATTTACCAGCCAGCTTCTGAACAGTGGTACTGAGTGTGGTCTAATTAACCGTTTCTCATAGGTTGTCTGCATTTTCAACGTAAGGAATTTTTTTTTTTTTAAATTCATATTTATATTTTGCTAAACATTATATTTATGACGAATGATTTCATCTTGAATTAATTGTATATTTATAAAGACCGCGTCCGTAAATATCTTTTCACCTACAGTTAGCTAAAATGTTGGGGTTTTTTTTTAGCAGTTATCATGCAAAAGTAAATAAATAATTATATCCCACGCAGCCGTCGGTCTGTTACATCCGACACTACTGGAAAAGGCAAGGTGGGGAGTCTATGCCGGCGGTAGGTAGAAGGTCCCCGTTCTGGGCGCCACTGAAAACAGACTAAACTACACTGATAAATAATCTAAATAGAAAGTAAATAAACTAATGTTAATGTAACTTATAAGTAGGCTAAAGTCATAGAAATATTTTAGATATTTAGACCTAAAAATTAGTTATATATATGGGCGTTCAAGAGTTAACAGAAAAAAATAATACCTCACTGAAAAATTTGAAAATACCAGTTTTTTAAATATGAAATGTGTTATGTTTGAAGCGTTAGGACCCAATTGATTAATTTTATTAAGAAGACAAAAAAATTAAGCTTTACATTTTTGTTTTGTATTGAGGCGGACAATTTTATGCCGGTTCTTCGTTCCGCAAGTTTTCTTTTTCCCTGTTCCTCGTGACGCGACAGCGCGTGACCGTCACGCCAGATATTATGGCAACGATAAAACGCTCCGGTGTAGCGGAACGGTTTGTGCCTAATTTAATTAAAGTCCGGCTTCAGTGACCCGGTGTCTATCTTGATTCTTGTGCGAGGTGAACAAACAAAAGCAGTCCCGGTTTTGGAACAAAACGAGCACCAGCACCACGACGACTACGATTGCTATTTAACTGAATCAAAGAAAGAACTTGGGGGGGGTGAACCAACAGGGGGAGTTATTAGCGCCGTCGTAAGCTGGCGAGCGCTGTGAAATATAGTTTGCACTCGGTCGCCGTAGCCATCCGAATGGTTTACAATCCCATTGCTGCAAACATTAAAAGCGATGGAATGGCTGATCATCCACATCTGTTGTTAATTCTTTATGTATATAAAATTTGCTAATTTATGGAATGTCGCGCTACTGTGGTGAAGTCGACAGCGGGTCTAGAGTGAGCGAAGTTGTCCCGTCACATGTGATCCTGTTCAGATAGCGTCCCTGTGTCCCTCCGGTGATTTTGACGACCTCTGCCGCCAGAGACATCGCGCTGTAGTGTACGTGCCGCACAACTCCAGGGCCATGGCTGACAGGAGAAGATGGCAGCGATGAGATAACGACGGTTGAAATGGAATCGAACTCGAGGAACGCGGAAAGTGGGGGGGGGTGGTGACTTCTGAAAGAACTTATTTGGGGGGGCTAAAGGAACCACGTGCTCAGCTATCTTCGATTGCGAAGCCACATAAATAGGTGGGGAAAACCGAAGCCGTGTAGACCCCGTTACTTCCCAGCCACAAACAATCAGCACGAAGCTCTATACGGAAGGTCATGGCGCTAGAATATTAATCAACAAGCTGGCAGTCATGAATCACTTGAAAGACGAACAACAACATGCATAACTTAGTATTGTCATCAAGTCCGTTTGATGATAGAGTTCTGCAAAGCGACAGCTGCAAACCGCCATTTTATAATCATGTTTTGCTCCAGAACTCACCGCAATATCTGTAACTGAGCCAGTACTTTCTGTGTCACGAGTAGAACGATGTGTTGTGTATTTTCAGTATCACATATATATACAACATGCCATTTGATACTTCAGAAAGCTCGAGAAGAATCGTGGGGTGTGTGGCATGATTGAATGTCACAACATTTTAAGGCAAATTTAATGAAAGAGAAACTTAATGAAAATGCATTTTTAAAAATAATCTGAAATCTACCTTAAAAAATTCAATGTTTATGTTGCCTGTAGAGCGCGTGTAGGCTTTTTATGAACTAAGAATAGAAACTACTTTCTACTAATAATGTTGTGGGTTATAGTGACTGTCACCAATACTAACAGGGATAATAGTAGTTCAGTTGATGTAGTATAATAATGGTAGAATTTACCTGCAATAGTAGGTGGCATATTACAGTACATGGCATTTGAAGAAAAGCTTTTCGCCTACGTCGGTTGATAGTACCGAGACGATCCAGTCATATAAAGGAACTGGTGGAAGATATTCATACTAGCCGCATAGCATATGATTGGTTAACAAAACTGCGCTGATTTGGATTTACCGTTGTTTAATAATAGGCTGGGGTTAGGGTTAAGAGAGAGAGAGAAGGTAGATTCTACGGTTAATCCTGTTGCCAGAGTTTTTTCAGCAAAAAACGGGAAGTCTACTATGCAGCAATGTGTCGTGAGCACAGTGACTACTTCCTCTTAACCTGCCATTTGTAGCCAATGTCGGGGAAGTAACCCCCATCTTCCCAGATAAGCGCAGCAGTCGCAGACATCAGTTACCTTTGACTAGTTACGAAATAAAACAGAGTTGTGTCTCTTGTCTCATTAAGTTATTATTTAAATATACTATTCAAAATACAAGAGACTAACTATCATTTATTTATACTTTGAGAAATAGATTTGTGCTAGATTTCTTATGTATCATCTCGAGGTTTAAGCTTCACCTATCAAGCAATTAATGAAGTAGCTACCATAACTTCTTGGCAAATGTCGAAGCCTAACTAAAACTTCAGCTTAAGGCTGGAGTTCTGAAAACTGCTCTTCAGTTACACATCATCAAGTATCTTTTACTTTGAGTGTGTTAAGAGGTCTCAACTCAAACGAATAAGCACCATAATGTCAAAGACGAATTTTTATTCTCAAGTATAAACAAACTGAAATTAAAGATAGACAAGCAGAAACTTCAGACAGAATTATGACTAATTTTTATTTTAATTAACATTAAAAAAATTACACATATCTTTTGTGGTCTTTAGTTAACAGGGATCAAAGTCTCAGTCTACACAAAACTATCCACACGAAAAAAACAACAACGTCTTTTGATTGATCTGTTATTATTTAGACATTTTCTGACTCATTCGTCCACTCGTGTTTATAGTTGGGTCTCTATCGTCATGCGCGGCATTCCCTTAGTGACCAACTTAGAGCCGGCATTATTACAAGTTTTTACCCGGATCTTCTTAACAGCTTCCCCACCCGTCGAGAAATCATTATCGAATCTCTGCACTTGGTCGTGCCAGACGTTCTTCGTTACCGACTTCCGAAGCTGATAAAGACGCTTTCGGTAGTATAACAAGGGTAATGCCATGTTTAGAAAATTCCGAGGACCCGTGGCTTCTAACTGGACTTCCAGCTACCTGACGTGGCGCTTCGCAACGAAGCAGTCAGGGTCCAGACACGCGAGCGGGCGATCGGTCCGGGAATAGTTTAACTTTCTAGAGGTCGTCCGAAAACAAATTTAATTTTCATGAATGGCATCAGTATTCCGGCAACTGGGCGGAGATGGTGGGATACGAGGAACATACGTCAGTCTCTCCGTACTGAGGGCAAATCTCCCCGCACACCGATTTTTGTCTGCTGATGCCCGACAGAACCCAGTTAGCATTTAGTTTGATGAAGATTGTTCAATAAAAAAAGACAGTAGTTACAAAGAAGCTTTTCCGTCGTGGAATGGTCGGGCAAGAAGACGGGCCATTTCACAAATAAATCTTCGTACAGCTGCGCTTTCCCCCAGGTAAATAATGCGGCAGCACTTTGGTTAGGTTCAGCTCTTCTTCCCAAATATCCAGCGCAAAATGGTGATCGAAAGTAGCAGTCGGCGAGTAGGAAGATGTAAGGTTTTATCCACTGGCTTCCCTGGGTGGAAGAACAAAGGAATATTTTTGTATCTATTTCTCTTTAAGGGCAAACAGCTCACATATTTTGCTTTTTTTAGCAGCCATCGAGAACTCTAGAGAGTGAAAGACATCATGCAAATGGCAGGAGATCGTTCCTAGTGGAGTTTCTAGGGTTTCCAGTACATATGGTGGAGGTTCTGCGTCTAACTCTTGACTGGCTTGCCCTCCGACCATACCGAGGAGGTAACTTGTTGGTCATCAGTGCCGATACCCAACACCTACCGGTTCCGTCTGTCTGCTAGTGTACTATCTCCTCATTGAGAGTCAGAACAGAGGTTCAACAAGAAGGATAACCATAGAATTAATTAATCATCATCGTACTCTATTCATTTAAATATTACTCTCTCTCTCTCTCAAATATATATATAGAACGCGTTAAAAACTATATGGGATTGTACCATGTACACTGATTTCCAAAAGTTAAGCAACAACAAAAGAAAGATCATATATTTTAAATGGTTAAAGACTTATTCACCAAATGTCCAACCCTAACTTCTCTTCGTGTAAGTGTGTATATCACTTTCGGCTCTGCTAAGATAATCGTTTTGAAGAGCAACGCTACAAACAAGTAGCTGATGGTGGGGTGGAGGCCGGACAGTCAGACGGTAGAAGAATGACCAAATGTAAACAGAAGTGTGGTTTCTCGTCTATAGAGGCAATTTCAGGTGCATGCAACTATTGTTTGAAGACCATTTCGAGGTCGGCCACGAGTCTCCTCGCTGTGTGTCAGTTTTGGTTCGAAGCAAAACTTCACCACCGACCCAAGTCGCTTCTGATCTCTCTACGGCAACCGGGAAGGACGGGTGATGTTAACCTCAATCAGACGCAGAAGGCTGCGTGGAAGAGGACTCCACGTGAAGCGACTCGCGGTGTGTATCCTCTTCACCCGCTGCCATCAATAAACAGGCAGCTGAACTTATGCTGTGAACATGCTGCTTGGACATCCCATGACCGGATGGAGCCATGTTCTCTTTATGATGAGTCAAGATTTAGTCTTGATTGTGACTCAGCGCGTACTCATCTGGAGAAACATGCAACCAGCTCGCAGACATCAGGAAAAGGGATCACTACGGTAGCGGAAGTGTGATGGTATGGGGGAAAATGTCATTGTATTGGCGTACAGACCTGCGTGTTTCAGGGAGGTATCCTGATAGCAATAAGGCATGGAGACCAGATTCTGAATGTCTATGTCAGACCATACGCAAGTGCAATTAGAGATAACTTCATTTTGATGAATATTAAGGCTTGTCTACATAGATCGGTGTAGTCGACAAGTATCCCCAAAACCGAGTCATTACCCGTATGACGTGGCCAGCACGTCCTCCTGAGCTAAGTCGTGTTTAGACTGCTCGGGATGCTCAAAGAGACGGTAGACGTGTGGGCTTTTCTCAACTCCTTCCAAGATCATTCCAAGAACTTCACATTTTGATAATACTTTTAATTCATTTTCGTTTATATTCCTTATGCTGGAATTTTTTCATTGTTTTCTAATCTGGTCTTGCTTGTTTCTTTTTACACTTCTAAAATTCATTTGTAATTAAAATATTTACTTGACAAAAGTTGTATAACGTGGAGAGCAGTTTACGTGAATCGTTTAGTGAATGAAATTTTAACCATTTTGGAAAAATGTTTTTGTCTCTTGTTTGCGCTTAACTTTTGGAAACCAGTGTATTTAATTTGAAACACGTTAGTTCCATCACGTTCCCCTGCTTTTTAGACCGCGCAGGATTTTATTTTTCCTGAATTGCTGTACAAATATTTGTAGAAGTTCAGGGTTTAGATAAACAACCTTTCATTCGCTTCAAGGTTACTGTCATAGAATTAGTTTCGCTAATCGGTGGCTGTCATCAACAGTGACCCGCAAAAATAAGTTCCACGCTAATGTCTATCAGTAATTTTGTCGGTCTGCTCTCGTAGACTCAACCGTAACCATTTTTTATGTTAATATTTACCAAATAAGAAGAAGAAAAAAACAACATTTCTTAAGAATTACCTTTTATTTAGAAAATAAAATTAACGGGAGTTGTCCAGTAGAGGAAGCGTTTACTAATTCATAAAGAAACAGCTGATTAAAGAGTCGGTTTTTAATCGCCTCTATAGTTACCCATCTACTAGCTTTACTGATTATCCATCTCTCTTTATTACAGCCACTGCAAAAAATAATCAGTTTATCGACTTTTCCTTAACATTTACATGCATTAATCTCAAGAGCAATCTTACATTCAGTTTTAGTATTTTAACTATGCCCGACTGAGCGATACTATTTCTGACGATGTACTAACTCACACGATTTTACAAAAACAAGAATATGCCAATAATCGCTCGAATCCAAGTATAAACATGAGTCGCTTTCTAAAGAGGTTTGCACGTTAATTATTCTGGTCTGGCCAGCAGTAAAGCTCAAGACAGATGTCTTTGTTCGTGTGATCTATAGGATGATACATTAATTAAGTTATGTAATTAATGGAGTTGGTCACTGCCATTAAGAGAACAGACTAATAGTTAGGGGCAGCTAAAAAGGGACAAGGTTATCACACGTTTTTTTCCCCTCGTGATGACGAGTTGACTCCCGTTTTCAGTCACGTGCTCCGAGAGAAAAAGGATAGCAATAAGTGACGCGGAAGAGCTACAGGGAACGGGAGGGGGAGATTTACCTGACAGCGAAAGACTTTAGTGCTGGAGTAATCTTGGAGTTAGGCATAACGACGCTCGATCAGAAGATCTGTGCAATTAACTGGTTAGGAAAAAAATACGTACAGGTCTGAATAAAGTAGAAGTTAAGTGTGATAAAAGTTAGGCGTTAGCTGACATCAATCAGAGCAAACGTAGAAGTGGCTGCTTCATCAGTGAAACCCACATCTGCACTTGTCGCTGCTCAAAGACTGGTTCCGGAACTAACTATGATTGTCATAAGAACGTACGCTGACTCAAGGTCGATTGGTTTTTTTCTCATTTAGTTTTTCGTGCATTGGTTTGATCAGCTATCAGTGTTGCTCCGAGCGGGATTTTTTAAAGTCTGATAGTTTGATCAGCCTGTCAGTGTACCTTTGAGAAGGGCTCTCTTAAAGTGACAATATGATCGGTCGTCGGTGTAGCTTCGAGCAGGGTTCTCTTAGATTGACAATATGATCGGTCGTCGGTGTAGCTTCGAGCAGGGTTCTCTTAGACTGACAATATGATCGGTCGTCGGTGTAGCTTCGAGCAGGGTTCTCTTAGATTGACAATATGATCGGTCGTCGGTGTAGCTTCGAGCAGGGTTCTCTTAGACTGACAATATGATCGGTCGTCGGTGTAGCTTCGAGCAGGGTTCTCTTAGACTGACAATATGATCGGTCGTCGGTGTAGCTTCGAGCAGGGTTCTCTTGGACTGACAATATGATCGGTCGTCGGTGTAGCTTCGAGCAGGGTTCTCTTAGATTGACAATATGATCGGTCGTCGGTGTAGCTTCGAGCAGGTTCTATAGTTAGATCAATTCAGCCATAAGAGTAGCTACGAGCTGAATTTTCTTACAAGGCTTTAAACGTAATTTTTATTGGTAAGAAAGTAAAAGGAATAAATAAACAGTCTACTTAGCAATTTATCTAGTATTAAGTAAACGGTACTGTGTTGTACCTGCTGCATTAGAGACTTGAACCTGGCAAATATATAATACTTTTTTTCAGTTTTATCCCGCTATTTAAAAGGTGTAATGTACTGGCTAAATAAAAATTGGTTAGCGAAATAATTGGCAGGTGGGCAACACCAGTAATTTACATTGGATTTAAAAAATCATTTATAAGTAATCAGTTTTTTAAGCCCAAAAAACGAACAAAGCAAAGGTTATTTTTCAGCGAAAATTTAACGAAGGGAGGTAAAGTGATCGATAACAACAGAAAAATGAAAATGGTATTCAGCACAAGGAATGGAAATTTCACTTATTTATACATTTAAAGGAACAGAATTTAAAACGCTTGGATGGGACAGGGAAGAGCAGGCTCGAGTGATAATAGTCCCAGTCTGCCAGGGACGTTCATTTGATTTACTGACCGGTATCTACTCCGGTTCTTCGGTCCGCTTTTGATGTTTCCCGAACAGAATTTAGGAGACCCCAGTCGCGTACTGGCGACCGCTACAGACGATCTGCTCCGAGTAGGTTCTCCTCGAGACGCTCAAACTCCGTGTCAGGTCACCATTAGTCGACCGAGCATCCCCCGCTTCCGTCCCAATTATCTCAAGATTTCTCTTCTAACGGCGGCAGTTGCCTCGCGATGCGAAATCCCCGAACTGCTAAAATGATGGCGCAACGCGGTCGGTAGGAAGAATGCGGAAAATTCCAAATCTGGTTTCTCTGGTAACGGAAAACCAGGCTGAAATTTGTTTGTTTGTTTTGCATAGTGTAGAACTCTGAGATCGGACTGTTTTTCTTCAGTAGGAATTGGGTGGGGCCGTGAAATGTATTTATACCGTCTTTATTCTAGTCCTCATTAAGATAGCCCTTTGTAACTACAGACCCGTATATCGATCGGTCCGGCCCCACGTGGTCTGCGTCACGACTACATCTGGCTAAATATACAGCCAGGTCAGCTCAATAATAACCGGCGCTTCTAGGGAGGGGTTAGGGTTGACCACTGCCCCCTAATTAAAGAAATTATTAACTTTGCCTAATCTATGGAACGAACAGGCGTTCGGAAAAAGGTGATAACAAGTATCCGTTTTCATGATTAATTCTCCCTCAAACTATTGACATGGAATGGAAAGAAAAATGCAGGGTTTGTTGTAATCTTCGGGAAAAGCCGAACTCGGTTCCGTCGCTTAACGAGTCTGATCGGCTCTGGCAGGTTTGATACCGCTCCCCCCCCCAAGATCACGAGCTCGACAGCCAATGGGTTAACGTGATGGCGGCTTTGCTACAAAATACCACTAAACAAGGGACGGGTTTCCTTCAGTTTTCGTGAACTCGCACTTATACAAATACAAAGTGTGGCATTGTACACACTGAATAACATGTGATGGATCCTACTTAGTTCGCTGCTCTGTCCGTTTGCCACCAGGAGGACTTTCCATTGGAGGGGGTTGGTGAACCAGACCAACTCCCTGGCTTCGTACAAAATGGCGCCCATAGAGACTGCGCGCGCGTGTGTGAGTATCACGTTATCTTTTATTGTTTAGCACTGTAGCCATTAAAGGTGAAGTATAGACGCTTTTCTCCGCTTGTGAGACCACGGAATGAAGCTTTTTGGAAAACGCAAGGCCAAACAGAGGGTGATGAGACTTCTGATGGCGACAAAACGAGTTGATAACATTTTCTATAGTTCATAAGTAAAATCCAACGCGGAGTCTACAGGCTGGTTCGTGTGACTGGGGAATACTTCAAACTAATTAGCAACATTAAATGAATGTCAGATTTTATAGCAGATGTACGGTTGCACGGACTATAAAAAGCATAAATTTTTAATGTCAGGTACTGTATGAAATTTATTAGTTATTAGGTATTTAGTGCGAAAAACATTCTCCCTCGTGGTTTTATCTGCTGATCGATAGCATGAAAATCGAATAACCTTAATGTCTATAATAGACCGTTTCTTCTGAGAAATGCATTAAAAAGGTGCACTTAGGTACTTTACACTAAATGTACAAAGATGATTTTTTATTACCAGAAAGGAGTATAAATGAAAAGCGTATTGTTATACCGGTTTGCGCGCCACCTGGTGGTGACTAATTGCCACTAAAAATTGCCAAAACAAGGCCGACTGGTGAAGTGATAAATAAGATCGATGTTTGCTAAATTGAAGGCGGTTTTTCTTTAACGCGCGATACGTTGGTTTGAACGTTTGTCGGCGGTCTGGTTTATTAAAGCTGCCTGACTGCTCGCCCCACCCAACTGTACGTGATGGCTCCAACGTTCGGCGACTAGCAGGATACAAACCGTCCAAATTAGAAATTTAATAATAATAATAATAATAATAATAATAATAATAATAATAATATAATAATAATAATAATAAAGGAAAATGGAAGGTATAAAGGAGCCCTAGCGAAGCCAGTCCGACATCACGATTTTATGAAACCGTTAAAAAGGTCGTAAAAAACGGGAAAATGGACGTGAACCACGGACAGGTGGCGCTGGCTAATATCTCTGCGCGCCACCGTTGCCTTTCATGTCGGGTTTTACGACCGTGATGGTTTTCTTTTTTTTTTTTTTTATTTCACGCTTTTCTTCTCACGACACGGTCAGCTTCCCGGACTTCATCGCCAGGCGAACAGAGAGAGAGAAGAGAGAGAGAGAGAAGAGGAGAGAGAGAGAGATGACGTCAGTACAGAGAGGGCGAGAGAGGGAAAGTGAGAGAGAGAGAGAGAGAGAGAGAGAGAGAGAGAGAGAGAGAAGAGAGAGATTTTTTTTTTTTTTTATATCCTGCGCTCGTCGAGTCTCCGTTGCTGACAAAGACTCGAGAAGCGCGGGTTCCGACCCGTTATAGGTTACAGAGGCGCGCGTGTGGATTCCGCGAGCCGGTCGGTGTCAGACCAGATCGGGCGCTCGGTCGTTTCCGGAATTTGGCGAACAGCTGGACCGAATGGCGGCGCATTCCGACGGAGCGCAAAGCCGGAGACTTCCGACCTCGACGTCACTCTTTGCCCGCTTTGATCACCTAAAATTAAATCTGGCTACAATAAATCTCATCAAATTAAACTAGCAGTATTTAGCAAACGATGGTCTGGAATTTTGTTTCGGATGACGACCTTTAAAAGAATCTTGACGCGCATTTACCGTAACAAATGAAATCCACTTACATCTGTACCGTGGTCGTCAAAATTAGTGCAAACTTTGAAACATATAAATAACACTAACTGTAAATAGTGTTTGGCACTTCAGCACAAATTAGACCAGATTTTTTTAAAAAACTTCTTTTTTTAGCATATATCAGTGGCTATGAAGTTTGAAACTAGAATAGAAATGACTCTGATTAGTTAAAAACTGGAACTATAAGAAAGGAGTTGAGGTTCATTGTTTAAAAGAGAATATCCAGATTACGGGTTTTGTTTGTTTACTCTCGTTGTAGATGAGAGCTACAAGCGAACAGCAGCGAGGTTAAGGGGGGGCCTCGACGAGGAGGGATCCATAAAGGAGAAGCTGAGAATTATCTATCCACTGGCAACCTGTGATGGAAGAAAGTGTGGGCTGGACGACATTAAAGTAAACCAAGAACCTGCGCTATCAGAAAGCTCCGATCGAGTAAATCAATGTAGAGGAGGACGAGAGAGTTACCGCTGGCCCTCCTCGTCGACCGCTGTTTCAAAGTTTCTGCGGCCGAGCATCCCGAGATCTTACGAATCGGCTGAAGGAGTTCGGGGTGGGGGGGGGCTTCTAAGGGGATACCCTCTCCCGATCAGCAGGAGACGAAGAGAAGCGAGAGCATATGGCGGGGTTACTGTCTGGAAATCTCTTCTAAAACCGCGTCATACGGGAGCTGGATGGACCACCGAGCGGCGGGGAACTGGATTCTCCAGCGCCCGGTCCGTCGGACTGTTCGGCAACAAGGGTGGGTGGGTTTGAGCAAAGGAAGGCAGGGCAGAAACCAAACCAAAACTGTGTTGTCCCTGCCGCCAACCACGGAGAGGGAAGGGTCAATGACTAGGGGCTGCGTTAGCTATGATGTGTCTGAAACGTAAAGAAGATAAGGGGAACGATATACAAGAAAACCTGTCGTGTGTTCACCATATTGCCGCCCGGGGATGATGATACCCGACCCAAAAGACGATAGCGGTTGACCCTGCGCGAGCCACGATCTAAACGATATGAACAATATTTAGGGTCACCTCGGACACCAATATGAAAAACGAGGCGACTATCACCACTGAAGCAGCACTGTGGACATCGCTGCAGGGAGTGTGAAAACCCCAGACTATATCAGACTGGCTACTGAGACTAAGCCAGAGCACTGGGCTGCAGCAATAAAGAATGGCAGGTTGACTGTTAATCACAGAAACTAATTTCCTACACACCACATCTATATGTCGGGATAGTGAATCGCCATCCGGGGAATAGTAAAGAAAAAACATTTCCCAACTGCGTCCGCACACATTTAGCACAACAGATAATTCTTCTATCTGCTTTTTTCCAGTTTATAACTAACTTTCTCTTCTATTGGAGTTTTTTGTTTCACTAACATCTCCAGATATTTAGAGATGGTGGTGCAATGTGGCTGCAGTATGGGTTTTGCTAAATTCCGACTTCCGGTTTTCTTGTTTCTGTGGGCCATGTATAACCCGACAGTGTGAGATCAGTCCGACAGGCATTTAGACCATGAACATAGCTTAAACTATTGACGGCAGTGATCGTAGTCAGATATTAGCTCGCCATGCTCTGAGGAATCTCCTTTTATTAAAAATTGCTGCTGTTGTCCTTTCGCTCTGAAAGATGGCGTTTCGATAAAGTGTCGGGTAATATTCGAAATGCATGGCCAAAGCGATATTTAGGGACGATAATCTAAAATTATCGGTTAATGCTTAGCGAAGACTTGGAATCCACGGAGAGATTATTGATTTTCCTAAAAGGGATAAACGCTGCTGAGATCCTATCCGGACGGCGAGGCGGGCGTGAAAGTAGGGCCCGTGCCAGATTGGTTCTCATGGGTTCAGACCAATCGGTTGCAGAACCTGGAAAAAAGTGGGATTTATAGTAAAGCTGGAAAAGCCTAGACAGAAAGTCCAATGTAGAAAAATAAAATGGCGGCAGCTGGCTTGGTTAGGGAGCAAGAAGTGAAAGGTGTGAGGCATCCGCCCTGGTGGCCAAGCGAGTTACCAGGGCATGGCCGTGGTGTCTTGAACAACCGCTAGGGTGCCAGCACCTGGAACCTCTTCTACAAGAAACCGGAAAACTCCTACCAGCTTTTTTTTTTTTTTCATTTTTAAATGGGGGAACCTACCAGAATGCTGGAGGGGGGACCCCGCGGGCTCCGTCAGCTGGTGAAAAGGACAGTGGTACATCCTAACCATAACTACTCAGGCTGGTTACTGCTGGCCCATCGTACTGTCCCCCGTATAGCGGCTTGGCCCCCTGTTACATCTAATAACCTTAGTGGCTGCGTCAAAACGTTCATCTTTACTTCTCTGCTAGCACAGTGAAAGCCGGGTTGGTAAGTGAACCGATGCAGTTTTCGTTGCCAAATCACTACGGAAAACAAAAGGCATTTATAATGAACAAAGGTTTTTAAAAAATACAAAATGAATTTAAATTTTAGAAAATTAATAAAACTGCAACGAAAATCTTAGCAATTAAAAAAAGGGTACAATTTTTATAAAATGTTGAAAGAACACGGAAGAAAAAATGTATCAGAATCGGAAAGAAACGATTAAATAATGTCAGATAAAATCAGGGGTTTTATTGATTTCCTCTTTGTTTTTATTTGAAATGTTTAAAATAAAATTTTCTTCTATTTTTTCTCTAGATTTATGTAGTTCAGCTGACGCAGGAATCCAGTCAGCATAATTTTGTATTTTCCGGGGATATTGAGGTTTCCAAAAAAAGTATGTGAGAAACATTCCTCCGTTTCTAGACAAAATTTTGAGTAATAACTGAACAATTCCCTTTTGATTTCTTTTTATTTAAAAAGTTTTTAAAAAACTCATTTTACGTGGAAATCACTGTTGTCTCTCTTTGTCGAAGGAAGAGTCCTGTAGGGAGGAGGCAGCAGACGACCTTCGCAAAAAATGTATAAGTCAGCGTGTAGAAGTCTGACTAACGATCGAAAAAAAAAACGGAGTATTCGGAATACCATACCAAAACGAGCGGGCAGTAAAAACAATAATGAAATGCTATTTTCTAAAGAGAACCGGAACCGAGCCGTCGCCATAAGATGTGCAGCTGGTATATATATACATACAAGTATTTCAGTATTCAAAGTGGTAGCAAATGTTTTCTAAACTGCACTGGACAGAAGCCAGATGCTGCCCCGCGCCTGGATACAGGCACAGAAGAGCGATTGCTGCGATAGTCACCAAAACCGAGAAAAGCCAGTCGCCTCAGCCGCCATTCAGAGGGAACGAGAGTGGTCATGGGTAACCCTCGTAAGGAAAAAGAAAAAGAGCTGCTGGTTGGCCAGAGCCCGGAACCTATCGCGAATCAAACCCAACTCGGCTTCTCCGTAACCAGA
This sequence comes from Nautilus pompilius, assembly GCA_018389105.1. Taxonomy (NCBI): domain Eukaryota; kingdom Metazoa; phylum Mollusca; class Cephalopoda; order Nautilida; family Nautilidae; genus Nautilus; species Nautilus pompilius. Next base: position 976,344 of record JACATO010000348.1, on the reverse strand, counting down.
TCACAACGAAGAAGCGAGAAATGCATGGACAAGTATATATATATATATAACCGAGAGGGTGTTTACGTGTGCGTCAGGGTGAGGCTGGGGAATAGCGACGAAAAGATAAGAAAGAGAAACCTCCTGACGGAGGAAGTGAAGCTACTATCAAGATTTCGCGAATCCAAATACAAATAAAAAATATTTAAAGAACAACAAGCAAACTCATAGAGGACGGTTAAGTAGGTCTTCAGGCCTGTCACAGCCGTGCGAGGTTTACTGGCCGAGGTCGGACTCACCGAAAGTCACGCTCCACGGTCAAGGAGTGAGAACGACACTTTATAGCTGGGTGCCAATAAACGTCAGACAGCCTTTCTCCGTAGTCAGAGTGGCATGGAGGCGTCGTTTTAGAGTCTCCCGACAACTAATTCAGAAAAGGTAATGCCAATACATTATTTATGAGCATTGATGCGAGGTATGGGATTTATGAAACACACACAGCACAGCCCATTTATCGTACAAATTCAACCCTAAATAAAACTCGTTAAAAATGGTTTTAAAAATTTTGTATCAACTTTAAAGCGCACGCACGACTGGACTAAGTCACGCAAAACCATGACAGAACTATCGTAAATGTGGAGCTAAAGTAATTTGATAAAACGGAAATTAAAGCTACCACAATTACTTTCTGTAAGCACCACTATCATACTATGTTACCACTATCCCTGCTTTTACCAGCACACTGCGACTTATCACCACTATTACTAAGGGAGTGTAGAGGCGTGGAAATGGAAGATCGGGTCTTATTATGCCACCTCCTTTGCACGGATGGCCTTTAATTACCTGTCAAGGAATGATAATGAGCTGAAGACACTACTGCATACACTCCATCTTGCGAGCGAAGACAGCAGTCTCTCGGCCCGAATTCGTGCGAAAATCTCGCTGCGACCGTGGAAGAAAGTGCAGAGCTGAAGCTTCCGATATCCGCGGCAGCGAACAGGTATTTATGCGGAACCTCAGTCTGCCTTCTGGAAGCTGCTCGTCGAAGACTTGAAGGTGAAAACGAAATTGGTCGGGCCTTCGTTGCGTTCGGTCAGGAAGCGCTTAGCTTTTGATGCGAGAAGCCGAGGGAGGGCAGGTCCGAGATTTCTGAGGCTCGTCTGACAGGGTTGGGAAATCCTTTAACAAGTTAGACAAGTCTTTCCGCAACGCTTCTTATGATGGATGTCAAAAGTTTACAAAGAAAGATAAGAAAAGGTTCTCGAGCCGGAGTTTCTGCGCAAAGAACAGCCGCTGCCACCGATAGCTTTGCCATGGCCTTTCCCAGCTACTCCCTTTGGCCCCGGTTAACCGAAATAGAGCAGAGAAACATGGGCCAGACAGGTAAACGAGAAAATGAAGCTGACTGAACGAGTTCGAGATGCACCGCGAACACGGCTGGACAGAAAGGATGTGTAAAAAAAAGACACCAGGAGGATTCGCTCCAACAAAGCTTTGCCCGTGTCAAATCAAACCTTGAAGAACAGACGAGGGACAAACTGCACACAATAGCTGAAGACGAAAGACCGTTTATCGACGACATCTTAACGGGCTAGAAAATAACGGCTCTGACAAGGAGATTACCAGCAGTTTGTTGTCAGCAGCCAACCTAATAGCCGAGGTGGGAGCGATAGTTGTAGCTGTACAGGACCAACCAATCCCTGCTCGCTCATATTTGGATGAAGAAGAACGACGCAAACTGCAGAATCCGATATAAACAACTAGAAACCGTTGAGCATCTTAAGCCCAAGCAAAAAGCAGATATCTGCGTGGCCGCCGTGGCACCCTCACGAAATGTGTCCAGTGGGGTGAGCTAAAAAATAAAGAACTATAATGGCAAAACCAACTGGTGAAAGCATACCAGAACACGAAAAGATCTTCCATCACTTACGACCGCCTGGTAGCCACAGACAGAACAGTTCATCACAACAGGGCAGGCAATACGGACAATTGATATTGTTCGTCCTCCCAGTGATGCGAACATCCCGTAGAAGAGAAACGGAAACTACGGCCCGCTAGCCGCTGAACAGAGAATCTCTTTGAACTGCATTTTAGGCCATTCTAGTGATTATTGGCGACGCTGGGTTAATCAGCTATGACCTGAAACATACTAAAATATTAACAGTAAATTAGAAAACGACGTTCAGCGTCCATTTTGATCTTCATTGGCGGAACTATTGGTCCACCTATATTTTGCCGCTAATTTTTATTGGCATAATCTGCTTAAATGGCGCCATACTTATCTTTTAAAATTTGTTTTGTTATTTTGTAATAAGTCTGTTTTATAATAGTTACAATTAATACTAAAGTACAGTTTTCGTACGAACTATTGAATAATACCGTAAAACAAAACTGTAATTTAGTATTAATTGTAACGATTATATATATATTACAGCAGCCAGAAGTTTTATTTGAAACCTAATAAAATGTAGCAGATCAGTTCGCGAGAAGACGCTTGCGCCACCCAATTTTGATTTTTATTAATAAAGTTTTAAGAAAATTAATTAAATTTCGAGACATTTTAAATGAAAAGAAACCGCTTCTCTTAGAAGATATCTTTGTGAATAGATGCTGTTTTTTGCCTATAGTCTTTTCTTGTTTTCTCAAATAAAACTTAGAAGGTAAAGTCTCTCCCCCGAGAAGCGAGCTGAAGAGTCGTGTGGAAGAAGCAAATTTTTCTGACCAATTACTCGCTCTTTCACAAAGATTCTCTTTTGTTTTTATTGTTATTTATGCGCGTTTTACGAGTATTTCCCGTCAATTTCACGTTTGCCATAACACATGGATACTCCATTCCGCGTTTTATACCACCTCTCATCGGCTTTTCTGATCTCCGCGCAGCGAGAGCGATCCCCGCTCAGCCGAGCGGGTCAAACGCAATTAAGAGACGGCCGGATGTTGTTGGTTTGATGGTGGCCGGGTCCGCTGATTGTCAGCGTAAGGTAGATAAACCGAACTCTGTCCACCCAAGATATCCACCACCAACCGACCCATCCTTCTCGGCTCGGGGGCCTTAAAACGTGGTTCGTAAGTGTCTCTTGTCGTTGGTCACAGAACATTTAAACTCAGACAAGCATACTGAGCAATCAAGTCTCTCCCCCCCCCCTGGGGGGCGAGCCCGTGGGTCACTTCCCTCGGCCTTGTTCCGCGACGGCTATCGGGTATGAAAGAGCAGAGGTCGCCGCACAAATCTTCCCGCCGCCAACCCGTTCTGTCCTCCTGCCTCACTTCGCGCACCACCTCGAATACATGACGTTTCGCTATGGAGAGAAAGGAGAGTGAGCGCTAGTCCTGGCATGGAAGGGAGGTATGGCGTTTACCAGGATCGACGCTATTCGGGTGATTACTCCGAGCTAAAGGTTCAAGTGGCAGCGACGGGTGGTAGACGGCCATCAGAACCGAAAAGATTTATCGAAATGGGATTCTATTCCGAACACAGACGCACACCTTTCTCCTTTCTCCCTCGCTTAATGTGAGGCATACAGATAGATGGCTGAACGGTTTCCATGTTACCTGTCCACCAGTCTAGCAAGAGGTTTTGTATCTTTTCTTTGATGACTGGGGGAAACTACTTCTGTTTAAAAAAGCGATGGGTGTAATAATAATTCTCACCCCACATTGCCAATGCAAACAACATGAGTCCCATAACTACCTGCAAAATGACAATATAACTACTAAATTTAATTATAGCTTTCTAAAGCATTTTTTTAGAAAAATATATCTTTGCCTTCTGCATTGCTTCGGTACACTTCTGTATCCAAAGTTTAGCGATGTAGTATTTTTATCTGTTTTTAAATTCAGGCAATCTCTGAAAAAAACAAGAAGCGTATGGTTTAATTATTACACTTTAAAACAAAAAAAGAGAGGAGGGTACATTTTATAATCAAACTGACTCCAGTATCCCTGTTCCTATCCACTGGCGGCAATGTTTCTAGTCGAAACCAGAAGAGGGTAGGGGGGGTCGGTCGTTAACAGTGTTGATATTTTGAAGCAAATTTTCCAATTAATGGTGTCGTCTCTTTTTATATCATTTTGTCGCCAAATGTCGACGCAAGATGCTAATCAAATAGAGAGTGTATGAACTACGAAGTGCACAAATGTTGACATAAAATAAACGTTTGCTTTGTTGTAGATATTACCTTTATGGCACTGAGCAATAAAGGCAACATCGATCCGGTTGGATGTGTTCTCCTCATCTTCGATAAAATCACTAATGGCCAGAATCCAACCACTATGCTCGGCGAAAACGTCAACGACAGAGGGGGAACGGTCCCTGACCATCTCCGGGTTCGCCACGCAAGACTGGCGCAGAAGGCGGAGAGGACGGGAGAAGAACACGCGAAATCTCTTTTCCACTGCGGTAAAGTCACAGGAGCAGCGATCGTGGAGGGGAGGGTGAAAGAAAAAGGAAGGGTGTAATGGCAAAAAGTGAACACCAGTGGGAGAAGCATCACGAGGGAGAATACAAAACCCTCCTAAAACAGGAGATCAGAAGAAAATAACCAGGAAGAACGAATAACCTTTAGTTAACAAAACTGACACTGCTAGTGAGAAAAATTATGAAAACGATTAAGATTCGCTTCTCTTCATCTCTGTCGTATTTTGCATGATTAGCACAACCTCCAAGATGCTCACACCATCAAAGAGGCGATGAAACTTCGAGAGAGAAAGCTGAACAGCACGGGGAACCACCTCGGACGGATAAGTAGTAGAGACCTGTACAACAGCACCTCCAAAAGAACACGAATAACTTCCAGACAGCCACCGAACGAACCAGAGCGGGAGGGACAGGACAGAAACAACTTCTGGACACAGAAGACCTCAAGACAGCAGGAGCTAAAATGACACCCGAAGACAGGCACGTCGACATATCAGAGAAAGACAAGAAGATCGCCAGAAAAGCAAGACAGATGACCAACGCAGAAAAGAATAATCAGAATCGTTCTGATATATTTTAGGACATTTTCAAGTAGATGAGTTAGATGCCGTTCAAATCATTTCCGAACTTTCAGGAATAAAAATAGTGAAACAAATGTAAGCATTTTACTACTAACTGGATGCAAAAAATTCGATATTTTCTGATCAAACAGTTGTCGTCAATATTATGTTCTAGTCTTTCTGCAACCAAATCTTCAAGTCCGAGCGTAGTTTTGTAATAAACCTTTTTTTAAAAATGAAAACTATGTCTGGGAGAGTGAGATGAATCATTGTATAAATTTCTAGGCTCTCCATTAAACGGCAAGAAACATTTTTAAAAAATAACTAAAAGAATCACATATTTATCGTTCTAAATGCGCTTTCCACCTCTCTCTCTCTCTTTTTCTTTGTACCGACGTCATTTCAATGTTTCACTCTCTCTCTCTCTGAACTGACGTCATCTCTCTGTCTCTCTCTCTCTGAACTGACGTCATCTCTCTGTCTCTCTCTCTCTGAACTGACGTCATCTCTCTCTGTACTGACGTCATTTCTCTCTTTCACACTCTCTCTCTCTGAACTGACGTCATCTCTCTCTCTCTTTCTCTTTGTACCGACGTCATTTCTCTCTTTCATACTCTCTCTGTACTGACGTCATCTCTCTCTCTCTTTCTCTTTGTACCGATGTCATTTCTCTCTTTCACACTCTCTCTCTCTGAACTGACGTCATCTCTCTCTGTACTGACGTCATCTCTCTCTCTCTCTCTCTTTGTACCGACGTCATCTCTCTCTTTCACACTCTCTCTCTCTCTCTGAACTGACGTCAATCCCAGCTTTTATGATTCGTTGAAGAAATTTTTCCTGCAACACAATGAACATAAAAGAGTTAATGTTATAAGAATTTAAAAAAAAAAAAAAACTGTGTGGGAATTTAATTTGGAAATTTAATGTAACTTTTTAGAACATTTTAATGAAAGATTAATTTCATATAAACAAAAAAATGTCCGCTTTACGGTTACATTTCCTGCTTCCAAACGTTTCTTCTTGGTTGTATTAATTAATGTTTCCGGACGGCTCGGTGTCCCCGTGCCGCGCCGAGGGACCTACAAGAGTCCGGTTCGTGCAACTAACCCTTTGCAGAGCAAATAACTCTACCTACAGAATGTAACACATTGTTCGAAATATGCCGCGGGAAAAAAAGACCAGTTCTCCCCCCTTCCCGTGAGCCTCGGGGGCGACACCGTCTGTCTAAATAATGCACACCCTTTATCACCCTGACAGGCGAGGCCATGGCGGACATCTTTCTGCGTGTAGAGGGAGAGTACGAACCGGTAAAATAATTCAAGCATAAACATCTGGTATTTTGATTAAAGAAATACTGTGTGACAAAAGCTCGAAAATAAGATTTTCTGGAGTCTTTTCTGGATGCAAGGGTTTCAATATAGATATAGCTATCTGCACACGTGACTCTATCAATTCTATATCCCTGAAATCTGGGGTAATCCGCCGCCGAGTCCAGGGTGTGTGTATTGGTGCAGACGTGAAAGATGGTTTGTTTTTTTTTTTGTACACAAAGAGCTAACTTTAAATAACAACAATTTATCATATTAATAAACTTTCAAGCATTAAATTTGCGAGCGGCGGTTGCTTTGAAAATCAATTACCCTTATAATGGCAATGAGCGGTCCCTATCGACCGTCGTCACGCCATTATCCATTATTTTCAAAATGGATTTTCAATGAGGGTGATCTGTTAGACCGTCTGCTTTGATTACGGAATCCCGGAGCACGGAAACCCAGTGACAGAGAACGATATTGTATTCTCGAAGTTTTTATATTCGGCTCGTATTAGCCCTGAAATGGTGTCCCGGAGGGATTTCTAAAAAAGACGGTGATCTCTCCCTGACTCTCCTTAGAAACTTAAAAAAAAAAAAAACAACAAAAAAACACCCGGACAAGTCGCGGGCTTTGAGTGGAGCGGTCTGGATCCGACCCCTGCTTCCGTGTCGTGATCTCTTGGATCGGCCAGAGAAAGAAACGGGGACAAAGACGAGGGAGGTTTTGGGGAGAAGCTCGATGGTACAGCCGAGCGACTTTCCGTTCATAAAGCCCCGGTGTTCTCTCTCGCTTAATCCTCGGCGCCCTCCTGCCACCACCACCACCACCCTCCCCCAACCTATTTTCCCTTTACGCGAATTTATTGGAAACTATCGCGGCAATACGCCGAGAAACCTTCGTTTCCACACACCCCCCCCACCCCCGAACGCTCCCGGATGTTGGCTGGGAATCGTATCTGGCGGCGGTATTTCTGGCACCGCTCTGGTCCTCATCTGAAAGTCGAGACAGCTGCTCGATTCTTGCTTAGAAATAAGAAGCCGAAAAGCCAACAAACACGTGGAAAGTAAAGTTTAGCTTTTGACGGTTTTAAATGAAGACCCAAAGACAAACTGTTTAGAAAGCTTCTAGCCAGCTCCTGGGAAGAGCTCAACCTATTCTTGATTAGCTGCTTCTCCATCACTTGCTACCCATACGACCAATCTCCCTAACCTGCGAGTTTGTTTTTCTAGCTTTCGTCTTTCAAAGGCTTAATGAAAGAGACAGTACAAGCGGAGTCCCTTACCAACGCCGAGCGCGCTCCGAAACAGCAGCTGTCTGCTCCAGCAGAGGCAGAGCCAGCACCCCAGACTCTGCTCAAGTTCTCACCGCTAGAAACAGTTTTACCTCACGATTAAAATAAAAAGACGTGACCTTATGATATTAACACGAAGGGTAATTTCCTAATGTTCTGCGGTCTATCAATCATATTTAATTCTTGTATAATTATATATTAGATAATCATTAATGTCGTCATCTTGCGCATATTCAAACAAAATTCATTCGTGTAAAAAAAAAACAGATTTATCGAACTATAAAAAAAATAATATTAAGAGGAACAATTCGAGGAATATACTAGCGACTACGTTTGTCTATTATTTCCTGGATGTATACCGAGCACAGTTCAGTTAGAATTCTGTTTTCGTTTTAACTAACGCGATAAACTGGGCAGGTTACACTTTTAATCAGGACCCTTGTAATTTATCTTTATTCGACCGTTTTGAATGGCTCAGCTCTACGTTATCTGCATCAGTCACCCACCCGAAACACACTTCCCTACCCACCTGTGTATTATTCCCATCCTCAAAACCTCTGTTTTCATGGTCCGCTACGTATCGACATTAAACATTAATGTCATCTTTCTGGGCAATAAAAAAACACAATAAAACCAGGTGGAGCGTGGATCACCTGTATTTTGTTATCATTTCTTTATAAAAACAACTTGAACAGTATTAAGAACCTAAATTCTTCGCTTAGCTATTTAAGAGTGCCTAGACCCAGTTTAGCCCCACCGGCGGCCATACTTGTGGACTCAGCGATGAATAATAAGTCCCAATGTATACATAACCGATTTATTAACGCATATAGTTAAATGCATGAAAACATTGATTGTTTAAAAACTGGATACCAATAAAAACAAAATTTTGATCAATGCCACGACGCTCCCGCCTCCATACTTTACCATGGGATGAAGGCATTCAAGTCTAAGGTTTTCGTTGGATTTTCTCCAAACCCTGCAGAGTTCGGATACGAACCCCAGAGAGGAAGCTGTAGGAGCAGCCTACTAGACAACAAAGACTAGCCTGACAGCAGCAGTCGGGGAAACATTGGTAAACTTCCTGAGCGATATCGCCATCAGTAGTCTAATGGACTGCGTGCCCAGACGTCCGCGGGCTTTACACAGTGCAATATACGCCACAGAATAATGCAGATGTCCAAAATGTATGGTGTTTGAACCAAATATGGCGGGCATCTGCGCAGTAAATAAACTGTCTTATTGTTCAAAAGGTTATTTAAATACTTTTGACCATTAAAGCCTTGTAACTCTGAACAAAGGTTTGCTCACTAAACGAATTCAATTCTGGTTCAGCGAGAATAAAAAGTAGTGCGTTAGCGATATTTGGTTTACACTGTTTCTCTGTTCTACATCAAGTAAACGTGACACTAGGGATAATAAATCAACCGGAAGGCTTGTACACTAATTTTTTTTTATGAATACACATTGTAAAATCTACAAATTAAGATTAACTCACTGGAAAGAAATTAATAATTTAAAATATGTGGGTTAGTTTTTTATAGGTAGTATGAAGAGCTAGAAACTTGGAACTCCCTCTAATGGCTAATATAATGTTTGTTTTTTCCTCATTTTTCTCTTTCTTATAAATTTTTAAACACGATTTCTCATAAATATCATTTTTCATTGACAGCGTGAAAATTTGCCTTTGAATTTTTTTGCTTTTAATTGCAATATACTGCTAACTTTTAAATAAATATTCGCATTAATTTAATATAATATCAGTTATTATGAGAAAATGGTGTTATCAAAATTGATCGGTATTTGATAAATTCTACTCGTATTATACTTGGAGCAGATTATCGTTATGATTAGTGGTTGGAAATAATTCCTTCAGTGTAATGGACAGACTTTATCACCGGATTTCTATGGGTTAGATTAATGGGGAATGATGGCGTCCACTTCGTTAATTGCTGGAAGACCCAGTTCCGTAATCGCGAGAATCCGCGTGATTTCAGTAATAAACGTAAAAAAGAATTGCTTCTATCTCGTGCTTGCGTGGATAGACTGGTTTTTCATATCCGTTTATCATTATTATTATTATTAGTATCAGTATTGGTAAACGTTGACCTAACTAGTAAGTTACATACGTATATAAATCTCTTCCAGCATCGATGTCCGGAAACTAACGAATGGATAAGGGATTAAATCTCTAATTTTTACAACTTTTATCAAGTCTTAAAAAAAAATATGTATATATATATATAATTTGAATTTCTGTTTAGTGCAGTTCTGCACATTAGGTGATATTAAAGGTTCGTGATTGATAATAATAGTTGGCAAGCTTTTTAAAACAGATCTCAATTTAGTTTATCGGGATATTGGTGGTTTAGATCTCAGGTTGCGGTTTACAAGAGCGAGCCACGTTCTAAACAGAAAGACAAAACTAATGAATGCATCTCCAGCTCGGCGTCTTGCGCACATAAACAGAAACAGATGAACATGCGGAGTGAATAGATGTGCGCAGTATTGATATTATATATATATCGCCAAAGACTTCTACTCACATAAAGGGCCGAGAGTAAGTAAGCAGCGCGAATGTCAATTCAACAAAAAGCGAGGAAATAGCATCCACGGATGTTGTTAATGTAGTGGCGTCTGTGCCGTGCGAAACTAAGCGAGGTGGCGAGAGTCTGGTGCAGCAGTCGTTTGACGCATCAGTAGCTGGCATCGGAATAAAAGCGGAACGCTACCGCACATATGAAAGAAAGAAAAAAAAGGGAAGATAAGATTTAAAGATCAAACGGGGCGCGAATGGTGGTACGACAATTAGAAGGCTGGAATACTTACCTCGCGATTCTGACGAGATGTGTCGTAGCTGATCGCGGAACGGTTTCCTGCTTCTGTCCCCGCTTCCGGTTTGGTGAGCCCGGCAGGAAATGCGTTCCATCAGAACGAAATATAAATCATACTCGGGTTTAGCGGACTCTGTACACTTAGGTATATTAAAACGTAATGGGCCTGTCCTTATTCGCGATCGCTGCTCTCGGAGAAAATCCGGTGATTACCGAGACAGTGAGGCCAGGGACGAACCGTCCGCGTCCGTCCTCTCTCCCGACCTTTACTATCTCTTATGTTTAGGAAATGCTTGTCTTTAGCTTCTTTATCACAGAATAGGTCAAGCTTGATTTTCTCGTACTAATTATTACACGAGATTTCCCCATGATGTATAAACAGAACCAGATTCTATTTAAAATTTAAAAACACGCGCGCGCGCACAAATGGCGGTATGGAAAAGGCGGACCGTGAACAAAAGACGAAACGTCCAAGACTAAAAAAAAAAAACAAAGTTTATTATTAATCAAAAAATTCCTTTTAGGCAGACAACAGAAAGCGAGGTTAGAAAGTTCGGAGTAAACGTCTACCTAGCAGTAGTTTGAACATGTTGGTTAAATAATAAGAGAGGCAGCAACAACAATAAAAATAAAAAAAAAAAACAGAAATAATTTAAATAATTGCAAAAATAATTTTTTTCATCAAAATTAGATTTAAAGTATCTAATAAATAAAAATTCCATGCTTTTTTTAAAAATTTTAATTTGGAAAGTGAAGAAGAAGTCTCGGGCATAATAAAACACTTATGCTGTTATTCAGTCCGAACTTAAGAGCAGACGACTAAAGAGAATGGTCACAACGTGATAACCTCCCAGCCTCGGCCAGTCAATTTGGCCCACTCACTAATTGTTAATGTTCTATGTATTCTTTTAATCTGTGAAGGCTTAAAGCCAAGTAAGAGTGTTTTTTGTTTTCTAAAGTATCTATTTACAAACAAAACAACATCAAACATTTTTTTTGTAATCTGAAATTATAACAATAAAATGAATTAAAGCTACAAGTCTTTTTAACGTTATAATTTGACCATTAACCCTTGTGTAAATGACTGCTTTCATTCTATCAGACATTGTTTCAACTAATTCCTTGAATGATGAAATTTTTTTCCAGAGCTTTCGCAGTTTTTGTCGTTTTTCTCTATTCCTCGCATGTTTTTTTTTTTTTTCCTTTCAATATATCGCCCCATCTCTGCCCATAATTTCTCAATTAGATTTAAATCAGATAAATTCTCTGGCCAGTCTTTTAAATAATGACTTTTATTGTTCTTTAACTTCGATAGGACTTTCTTTGCTGTGTGTCATGGTACTTTATCTTGTAGAAACCAAAAATTACCATCAGAATGGGGTTTCTTATCAAATTCTACGAAATCTGTTTTTAAAAGATTCAAATGTCCATTTGTATTCATTGATGTTCCTTTTAATAAGATTACCAAGTCTCCTTTACCGTTAGCAGAAAAACATACCCAGCTGTGGATACTTTCTGGATGCTTCTTGGTTGGTAAAATGCATTTTGATTTAAATTTTTCACCTGATTTTCTCCTAGACTCTCAAAGCATCATGATTACCAAAGAGCATTAAGCGAACTTTAATCTGAAAATGAATATTATCTAGCTCCAATCTTTTACTTGCCAATTTTGGTGTTTCTTGCAAAACTGAAGTGTCTTTTGTCTTTGTATGGCAAAAGGCTTTGAATTTTTTAATGGGATGTGTGATATAACTATAAATTATGGCTGTCAGCTTGAACAGCTTTTACGTTAGCTAATAACTATCTGAAAGTGGCTGTTTGATAAGTCTTTTGGTATAACTATTATAAACTGTCAGCTTTACCAGCCTTGGTGAAAGTTTTTGTTTTAGTAGCCTGGAGTATACATTTGTACAGCATCTTGCATATTCTTATTTGAAGCAGTTATAAGCAGGATTTTACTGAAAGTTTTACTTTGAGCAGCTGCTTGCGTGGTTTTGAGCAATATTTTCCTCAGTATGACCTATTGTACGTATACTATAAGTTGATTTCTATTAAGAATATATTAATGTAACTGTTATTATTTGGATTTATTCTCAGTATTAATTTTAAACATTGATCCTAATCTCCAGGAGGTATTTTTGGAGAAGTGTATCAAACAAGCATATCCTGTAATCGTTAACTGCTATTATTGTTTTGCTGATTTACGACCCCGATGAGGGAAGAGAAATTAAACGAAAATTCTTTTTTTTTTTTTTTAAAGTAGAACATTGGTTTGGCATTTTATCTTGAAGCAACGATAACAACAAAAGGGTGTAAATAAATAATAGCCGATGACGTCAGCCGCCGCCGCCGCTGAGAGATGGCCGCGAGATCTCTTGTTTTTCATTTTAAGAAAAAGCCCGTTTCCATCTGGAAATGCTTAACGAAAATAAAAGGAATAGTGGGGTGGGGCAACAACAGTGCATCTGGAAAGGTGATAGTTGAAGCCTGTCAGACAGGACGAACCGCTGAATGACACTGAAAGTAACCTCTCCTTAAGCAATCTCCATGGGACACGCGCGAGACTCGTAAGATGGCGAACTTGGGCCGAGCTAGCGAGAGTTCTTTCTAATCACTAAACTTCGCTTCAGGTTAAACGAATGGGTTTGTCTTGAGAACATTTTTTTAAAAATGATAAGGAAATCTGTTTTTCCTTCTGATCCATTTACAGCTGTCAAATTTCTTTTATTATTCATCTCTCTCTCTCTCCCCCCCCTCCTCTCGCTCCTCTCTCTCTCTCTCTCTCTCTCTCTCTTTTTTGAAGAATGACTCGGTTATTCCTCGTTTGGGTTTAATTCAGCTGTTCATTTATAAAATATTCTTTTTTTTAAATCTGTGATAAAATTTGTTTCTGGAGTCAGAGCAATATTCTATCACTGACTGTTCAGCATTAGCTTTTCCACGATAAACTTTAGCTAGTTTTATCAATGACTACAAATAGAAGACGATATTACATTGATAACTATTCAGCTTTAACTTATATTAAAAAATTAACAAATTCTTTTCACAATAAAATTTATGTTGATTAAAATTGGAAATAATTTAAATTAGTTTAATATATTTCGTTATTAACATTTCAGCTCCATATTTTTCATTAGCACAAACTTTATTGTTACAAATTTAGTTTTATTAAAATATTTTCAATTTTCTTCTTTTAATAAATGGTTTTCCTGATTATAATTAGATCCCAACATTTTTCCACGATAGACTGGTCTGCTTTAATTTGTTTTTTCTTTATGTTAAGCATAAAACAGACCCTAATTGCTCCGTCCTTTTGGGTATAACTCTCCTACTAGTTAAATGATGGCTTTTGGCTTTGCTAGCGATGTCCTGTTGTCAGCTTAGTTTAAATTCGTTTAGACGTATGGAATAAGTTCTGGTCCATTGTCTGCTCTCTTATCAAGTTTAGCTTTAATTTATCTTGGACGAAAAAGCAATTATTTCCAAGTCGCTCTCAGTTTAATTGGTCTTGTAGGCGAGATCTATATTAGCTTTAACCGATCTTGTTACATAAACAGCAATTTCTAGATTGGCTCTCGATGTTTACTTGTCAATTCAGCTTTAATTTTGCATTACACGGACACAATTCTTCCTTCAGTTGCTCTTTTCTTTATTGGGCGAAATTTTATTTATTATTTATTTCAAAAAAAAAAAAAAAGGCGGATAAGTTACTTATATCAGAGTCAGTAGTAATAGTAGTAGTAGTGCAGACCGATGATTCGTATTTTTCCTTCAAGTAATATTCGTTGAACCACGAATACCATTCCGTTACTTCTTTTCAGTACAGCCATCGTGTGTGTGTGTTTTTTCAGTTTTTCTCTAACCGGAGACAGTGCGGAAATTTAATTTTGGCTGAATATCCGATTACACCGGTCTCAAACGATCTCTTTCTTTTTTTTCCTCGCAAGATGGCCAGAGGGGCTGAGTTTTAAAACCAGTGTATAAAAACTCACGTGTACGAGTAGAGTTTGAAGAAGCTTAATGAAAGAGGGGACGCAGTACCTCCTGCCGCCAGCGGCGTCCTCTGGTGTACTGATGTGTTAAGTAGCCGTGTTGACGACACAAACAACGGCTGCTGCAACTGAAACTTATTTTAAGGATGCGACGGTGTTTTTGTAGGAAGTAGGAAAGGAAAAAAACACAAACAAACAAGCGAACTGATGTTAAAAACCATCCTTTTAATAAAGGTTTTCCTGATTATAATTAGATCCCAACATTTTTCCACGATAGACTGGTCTGCTTTAATTTGTTTTTTCTTTATGTTAAGCATAAACAGACCCTAATTGCTCCGTCCTTTTGGGTATAATCTCCCTACTAGTTAAATGATGGCTTTTGGCTTTGCTAGCGATGTCCTGTTGTCAGCTTAGTTTAAATTCGTTTAGAACGTATGGAATAAGTTCTGGGTCCATTGTCTGCTCTCTTATCAAGTTTAGCTTTAATTTATCTTGGACGAAAGCAATTATTTCCAAGTCGCTCTCAGTTTAATTGGTCTTGTTAGGCGAGATCTATATTAGCTTTAACCGATCTTGTTACATAAACAGCAATTTCTAGATTGCTCTCGATGTTTACTTGTCAATTCAGCTTTAATTTGCATTACACGGACACAATTCTTCCTTCAGTTGCTCTTTTCTTTATTGGGCGAAATTTTATTTATTATTTATTTCAGAAAAAAAAAAAAAAGGCGGATAAGTTACTTATATCAGAGTCAGTAGTAATAGTAGTAGTAGTGCAGACCGATGATTCGTATTTTCCTTCAAGTAATATTCGTTGAACCACGAATACCATTCCGTTACTTCTTTTCAGTACAGCCATCGTGTGTGTGTGTGTTTCAGTTTTCTCTAACCGGAGACAAGTGCGGAAATTTAATTTTGGCTGAATATCCAGATTACACCGGTCTCAAACGATCTCTTTCTTTTTTTCCTCGCAAGATGGCCAGAGGGGCTGAGTTTAAAACCAGTGTATAAAAACTCACGTGTACGAGTAGAGTTTGAAGAAGCTTAATGAAAGAGGGGACGCAGTACCTCCTGCCGCCAGCGGCGTCTCTGGTGTACTGATGTGTTAAGTAGCCGTGTTGACGACACAAAACACGGCTGCTGCCAACTGAAACTTATTTTTTAGGATGCGACGGTGTTTGTAGAAGTAGGAAAGGAAAAAAAACACAAAACAAACAAGCGAACTGATGTTAAAACCATCGTCTTGTCTAAGAGTACCGGCAACAAACGCCCCTAGTGGTATTGGAGAGAAAATACCAGTGATGTATTAGCAACATGTATACTTTATTAACGTACACTTAGCACAGTTAGAACAAAGAACGAGAAAATTATCACGAAAGCTAATAACAATACAGTCTTTAGACAATACTATAATTATTCGTTGTCGTGAAGAGTTAATATATAAAACAAGGTTTTCTTATTCATTTATAGATTTAAGTTTTAAAAATTAATAATGAGAGTTAACTTACTGTTCACATCCGTTTCTTTTCTAATAATAAAGATTTACATTTTTTAAAGAGTGGTCCTTAACAGAGAGAGAGAGGTGAGAGAGAGAGGGAGAAGGAGGAGGAGAGAGTGAGAGAGAGGGGGAGTGGGAGAGAGAGAGAGAGAGAGAGAGAGAGAGAGAGAGGAGAGAGAGAGAGAGAGAGAGAGAGAGGAGATGACGTCAATTCACAGAGGAGAGAGAGAGAGAGAGGAGCGAGTATATAATATTTGTGCGTGTACATCACGTGACCTACGTTTTCAAATATTAGCACATTGTCGGCTATCTTCTTTGCTCACCGGACACTTCCCTCTAGACTAATGTTTGGATATGAAACACAACAAAACAAGATTTTGTACAAACGATATAACAACGGGTCTAGACTTCATCCAGGTGGCGCTGATCTGTAACAGTTTTGTCAAAAGGAACCAGCCCACTTTCGGAATCACGTGACCCAGCAGCCCGGTCTAGAACGGCGCCGCCTTCAAACTGGTCTCCGTCAGATACTTTACAGTCAGCGTTGTGTTGGTTTGGTTCCTGGCTTGACACGTAAATTACCATCAGCGAAGTGAAAGTCCAATTTACTCTCATTAGAGAAGATAACCCGGCTCCAGTCTGCCAATGGCTGACTCTTAGCCCACTGAGCGTGCTGTGGGTGGGTGGGTGTGTCATACTGGTCGGCTAGCGTCTGTAAGCGATATCATCGCAGTCTGGTTGAAGATGTAGGTCCCAGGATCTGCAGCAATTAATTCTGATTGGAGTGTGTTAACGTGTGCTGTTGCTTCAAGCCAGATAGGTGACGTAATGGTCATCGTGACGATCAGTACTGCTTTTCCACTTCCCCTCAAACCAGTCTCTCTGTATCTCTGTCAAAGTCACACACCGGGCTATATCAAGCAGCTAAGCAGCCATATCTGTCTGTCTGGTCCGTACCCCAGGTACAGCTAGGAATCGTTTCTCATCTGTGAGTTTTCGTCAAAATTCCAAGCTTTAAATATTTGGTAACTTCTTTGTCTGAACGCACGACAGGTTTTTTTAGTACCTAACTTAAGCACTGTTATGTAAGTTTGGAATCACTTGAGTGTTGTGACGTTTTCGGGTACACTTCACCTCGATACCAGAGCCACATGTAGATAGTTACATGACTCAAGCTTTGGGTTGATAAAAAGCTCCTACAAATACCAAAATGGCTGCAAATAGTCTTACAGATCTCATGCAAAACATTCTTCTACATGTTTGTTCACTGTACATGGGTGTTATATAACAGACGAGCATAAAATCATGTAACACTCAAGCGATATTAGAAAAAGTCGATTACTAAAATAATAATTAGATAAGTTTAACTAACAGTAATTCCCTCTAACTTTTTGTTTGAGTTTTAAAATATCACAATTGCACCAGATGTAGTTTCGTTAAAAATGCGTTTGTAAAGCTGAGTTTGCATTTAGAACTGGAAGCGGGCACGAATTTTTTTAATTAGAACAATTAACAGTCGCTTTAAAGTCTGATGAACAGAGAGAGAGAGAGGGGGGGAGAGAGGGGGGAGAGAGAGAAGTGAGGTCAGTACACAGAGAGAGATGACGTCAGTACAGAGAGAGAGAGAGAGAGAGAGAGGGGGAGAGAGAGAAGTGAGGTCAGTACACAGAGAGAGATGACGTCAGTACAGAGAGAGAGAGAGGGGGAGAGAGAAGTGAGGTCAGTACACAGAGAGAGATGACGTCAGTACAGAGAGAGAGAGAGATGGAGAAGAGAGAGAGAGAGTGAGAGATGACGTCAGTACAGAGAGAGAGAGAGAGAGAGAGAGAGAGAGAAGAGGGGAGAGAGAGTACCTAATATTAAATATGGAAGACCAGTAAACGCTATGTTAATAATACGTAACTGGTTCTTTATGATAGTCAGTCACTAAAGATGAAGTAACTTGTCGTTCACTGCAGCTACGATTTAAAAGGCCAAACAAAACTGTGTCGGTCCTTTGTTGTACGAAGAGGGGGAGCTAACCTCAGTATCATTGCACTAGACGTATAAAAACTTGTTTCAGATTTCCACACTTCCCCTCTAAGATCCTTTTCACTTGTCCCCCTTTTCCTAGGATGTTCAGCATTAGGCGAACAGTTTTACCGGTTGGTGCCGTACCCCTCCCGGCCGTGCGAGCGACAGGAAAGCTCGACTGGACCCGATCTGCCTTTTTAAAGAGAAGCAGGGAAACTTGTAGCTCTTCGCTGGCTCCTGTTCGGTGCAATGATCGCTCAAGCATCGATCGTCTTTTGATTATAAATCTGTAACTGGAAGTTGTCTTCGAATATTTACTGGGCACAAGAACTTGCATTAATTTCCAAAAGATCCCGTGTTATACATACGTCTACCATTTACTCAGATGAACACCAGTCTGAAATGAGGTTTCGACTTGAGTAGATTTGCCGATTTCTTGGTGTTTCTGTTGTCGTGAAACGTTTTCTGTTGGCCGGTTGAGTGTTTCCGAATCATCCATTCATTACACAGCCTTTCTGGTTTCTCCGTGTACACTGTTGGGTGATTTGTTTCTGTATGGATCCCCCAGTAAATACGAGCGGCAAGAAAGTCGGGGGGTGCGCGTGTAAACCGCCACGTTCTTTACCAGTGACAAGTCTCCCGGTTAGAATTTCCACGCTCAAACGGATCACGACCCACCCGAGTTATCGGCCCTGGAATATCGTCCCAACTCCTGGCATCAAAAGGGTTAAAAAAAGAAAAACATCTTCCTTGATAAAATCCACCCTGAGAGAGGACCCCTGCAGACACAAAACGATGCCAGAAGGCTCCAGAGTTAATACATTTAACATCCGGGTCTCACTAATGTTAAAAAATCGGCAGCGGAGAATCTCTAACTAGAATCTTAACCCTTTTACAAGTGATTTTCCGATGAATCTCCCCAGGTTTCTTACGTCTAAACTTTGGCCGAATTAGACAACAAGCCGTTCAATCCTACACTGCTGGATAAGCAAACTAGAAGTTACACTCATGTCTGATCATTTCTAAGTTGGAACTTCCAACTTAACTTTTCTTAACTCAATGCTAATCGGTATTAAAGTGGTCAATGTTATAGTACCTTTAATAGGTAATCCGGTATTTGGTATTTCATATCACCAATGAAGAAGTACTAGTCCGGGTATCTATGCCGAGTGTAGATTCTGTTTTTGTGGAACCCCGACTCCACTGGACGGGACTCCAGCCGATCTGTTCTTCTGCGAGCTTTAGTTGGGATAGAGAAAGAGAAGCGGACATCGCTTACGATACAGAGACGTCTGAAAAGGTAGAAGTCTCGATCTAAGATTGGAAAAATCTTGCAGCGTATCGCTCAGTAGTAAAAGATGAGGAGGAGGAGGAGGAGGTCGGGAAGGGCAGCACGTACCAACAATAAAGATTTACTGGAATTCGCTGTAGCCAGGTTTGTGGAGCAAGATCCGCCTCGTCGCTCATCGGAGATCAAATGATGGAACTGCTCAACAGTCTCACTCGATTAGTGTGACAGCCAATAGATAGAATCTCCGGTTTACCGAGTGACTTTGCATAGAAAAGATGTGTTGTAAACTGGAAACTGTGTTAAAAACCAAATGGAAATCTGACGAGGTACTGACGGATTGTCCACCATCACCAGGACTCCACTCCCGTCGATGGAGATGTCACAGGGACACTTAACCTTTCAACTTGTTGTCACCCCTTAAAAAGAAAAGAGAGAGTAACTGCAATGACAACAAAGCTCCACTGGACCCGCATTAATACACTCCATCAGTATTTGCAGCCTTAAAAAGAAAGAAAAGATTTCCAACGACCATCCTCCGAAACGTTCTGCTTCTTCTGAATACGGGTTGTAAGGGGTCCGTCCGCCTTAGTTCTGTCCATCCAGCGACTTCCTTACGCGGTGAACCCGGCCGTGAGATCTTCAACCAATTGAAGCGCGGAGTAGAAAACTGGTCTGTTGAGGATTCTAAACCGGAAGGAGCCCAGAGGTGTGCAGTTTATCGCTGTTTGTCCGGGGGGAGGGGAAAACCTCTAAAATTAAACAAAAACTATACACATTCAAGAAAATTACCGAGTTATGCAAACATTAGTTTTTTTTTTCCCGTGCTTTTTCCGGAAGAAGAGAAGAAGAAAATATGCTAATGCAAGGCGTATAGCCGAGGCAAGAACTATCTTACGGCTTTTATTTTTAAATTGTGCAGCACTAGATTATTATTATTATTATTATTATTATTATTATATTATTATTATTATTATTATTATTATTATTATTATTATTCTTATTATTATTATTATTATTGTTGTTGTTGTTGTTGTTGTTGTTGTTGTTTTTATTTTTATTATTATTATTATTATTATTATTATTATTATATTATTATTATTATTATTATTATTATTATTATTATTATTATTATTGCTTTTGTTGTTGTTGTTGTTATTGTTGTTGTTGTTGTCGTTGATGAAGCGCCCACCAGGGTTAATAAAGTCTGTTGTGTTAGTGCCATGTGGTGCAGAGACTAAAACTAAGAGTTGTCTTCACTTCTGGCGTTCATCTCCGCCAAGAAACAGAAATAAAACTTGAGAAACAACAAACGCGGATGTTGACGTGCGATATGATAATGGTAGCGGAAACACCAGCCACCACGTGGTACCGTTTTGCGTTCACTGCTGCGCGAAGAAATGGCCGAATTCTTCCTTTCTAAACTAAAACGGAATGACAAAAAAAAAAAAAAAAACCACAAAATTTTCCGACAAAACTGCACAACAAAACGGTTTATAATGTTATTCTTCTGATAAAACAACTTCAGAGAAGAACTGTTGCCATTCTCTCTTGAAACATCAGCCATTTTGTCGAGATCACATCAGGTCACTTCTCATGGAACCCCAGCGAAAGCAGTGGAGGCATCGAGCCCATGTTCTCTGACGTCAGTTTTCTTTTATCCTCTCTTGTGCTCACAGTGGTAAATAAATTTGTCCCTAACAGCCATTGCTTCCTCCCTCCAAGTCTGTAAAAGTTCCTACTCTTGGTGTCTCGGTGTCGCGTCTACTTCGGTTGTCGTCTACTTCAGCCACACAAAGCCTTCCAACAAACGCACACACACACACACACACACACTTCTCTAAGGAATTCAGGAGTTATCCGCGCACTTTTTAAATTCTGCCCCACGCGCGCGCACTTTGTGGGCCTCGTTTTCAGCAGCGCGCAATGATAATTGACGGTTAACGAAAGTTCGCCGGAAATGATTCACTGCCAAAACATCCATAGCTCTTTCGAAAAGTTCCATTCATTCGTCCTGACTTCCGACAGACTATCATCATTTATACGTCACTATATTATGCATTCGGAAACTGTTGGCTGCTACGCGCTGATTCGTTAAACTGAAAATCAATAACTCCGCGACCGAGGCGCCTGTACTTTGACGGAAAGGGGTTAACTCTTTACAAATAGCTGTCAAAACCAATCTAATTGTTTGTTCGTTTGTTCTTTCGATTTTTTAGGGGGTGAAATTAAATGCAACGTCACTTATTTTAAATGGAAGTAACTGACTACATATTATGCCTAAAGTGAGTAGCGGTTTTACATCATATCGCTCCATCTTCAATAGATGGAGCGCTTAAAGACCTATACATTTCTCTCAGACATGAAAATACCGTCAGAAAACGTGTATATAACAGTTTTTATCAATTAGAAATTACAGCATTTTGACTATAGATTTATATCGTTTCATAAATCGCTTACATTTGCTTCCGAATTAAAACTATTAATATTTAAGATGGGCATTCTTCACAGCTTTTGACGCCGAGCTGGTCAGGCAAAGCCATAAGTGAATGTTTAAACTAACTTAGAATTATTTAGTGAAGCAGGGTTATATTCGGAGTAGATCATCACTAAACAAAAGAGAAAAGATCTTTAATAAGGCAGCCAGATACTTCGATGACTTAACGAAATTTAACACAAATGTTTACAAGAGAGAGACAACCCTAGTAAACGATTGTAGTGCCGCTGCTGTCCGCTAGGGAAGCGTTGCCGACTGTACAACGCAAAGGGCCCAGCACTCTACTTCCGCAGGAAAAGAAACCATCGTATGGGGAGGTACCCGAGCCAGATTTAAACTCGTGCCCTCAACCCTGGCACTAGACCACCACGCCATAACTTTCCCCTTCTTACTGCACGATGGTTTAATTTCTCTCTATCAGCAGGATGAATGCAGTAAACGACCCCACACTCACCCGCTACCAACCGGCAAAGCAAATCGGCGTTCCGGAGCACGGTGACCGCTACTGCCTCAGCGTGTGGTCTTCCTTCCCCGAACAAGTGCTGCCAGACATCGGAACTACAAGGCAGGAGATTAGCGCAAATGAGTCGATCAAAGGAGAAGACGTAAACCAAGTCGATAATCACATGTTGCGCTGACGTTGCGGAGAAACTTGGAGAATTGTATGATCTTTTAAGAGTGGCAAAATGGGCGTGCGCTCGCGAGAGAGGGGCCGGGAAATTGGACATTCTTAAGAGAAAGCGAGAAGTCGCCATAACTCGTGCGGTCAGGGTTAGGGTGTTCTCATTGGAAAAGACTCTGGGGACAGCCGTTTCTTTTTTTAAAAAATTGCGAGCCAGGCACAAAAGCATTAGAAAATTATAATTATACGTAACATTTCGGTGCGTGTTTTAGTTTGGTTTTTCAGCATTTTCTGCTCGAGAGAACCACATCCCTGGCGTAAAAGCGTTAACACTACTTTTAAAAAAAATGGCGCTTTTACAATAGCAAAAAGTATTAGCGTACGCAATAGAAGGAGAGCTGATGCGGTGTGTCAGCTCCTCTCTCCCCGAAATAGATAGCTGACAAACTCCTGTCGACTTATGCCTGTAAGAGTAAACAGGAATTTAAAGTCTGAAATTACTGCTTCAAAGCAACCAGCGTGCAGATTAAGTTTCATCCATCTGTATGCACTTCAAATATCTGTAGAAACAAATTTTAGATATCCACTTTCATCCTTCTTCAAAAGTCCGATCCGCTTTCTGTTTGATTTGATTTTCTGAGCAAAAATAAAGGTATTTGATTGTTTGTATTTTTTTTAAACACGCCCTTAAAAATCGTGAGCCGAGTTTGCGCAGAAGTTTATTTTAAACAAATTAAACAAACTTAGATAATATTTTGATTTTTAAATTGATTTATATAGGTAAGAATTTTAAAGAAACTGCACATGAAAAGTTTTTTTTTTTTAAAAAAGCCCCTCTAATTTGGTCAATTCCCCCCAAAAAAAACTTCTCGCCAGTTTTATCCAAAATTTGAACTTATTTCGTTTATTTTAGAGTAAGTAGATAGATGCTGGAGTTCAACCCTATAAAGTTTTTATAACTTGAAGGACCGCTAAAGTGTGTAAGTAAAGAGACTTATTTACTCCATAAGAAGGTGATTTTGTAATAACTTCCCAACTTCATTATACCAAGAGCGTCTTAAAATACTAATAGTTTTGATATTTTTCAAAACACGTACGGATGACTATAGCTCTTCAGTTAAGAAAAGCACAGAAAGCTATGTGTGCGTCGTAGTTATGTACATTTCTGTATGCACGTGTGCTTGTGCAGCATGGTTGTGCATGATTGTCTCCAAAGTAAGGATATCAGAATGGTGAATTAGTCGCTTCTTATATGATAATTTGTGTTTAATAAGAGTGTTCCTTAGTTTAGCGTGGTATATATTTGTTGTTATTAATTTAGTTTTATTATATGTCAGTTAAGTTTAGAGCAGTTGTAATTTAGCTGTTTTTATTACATCTAAGTGTGCATTCTCCCTGCACACGTCCTGACGACGGTCTCTGGACGTTTTACGATCTATCAACGTGTGATGTAATTTACGCGTTTGTTTTACCAATTCTTTTCTGTCAGAGTATTGAGGAACTGTCGGGCTTGTTTATGAATACGCTTTTGTGAAGATAACATCGGAGGATTGCAACTACAAGCGTGACATTCGGACGCGTTGCAATCCTGATTTGTTGAAATTATCGAAGTTTAAAAAGAGGACATTTAAATCCGAGCTTCCGACGGTGGCTGATTTCGACAAGTTCACCTTTGCGTTCTACGTGTAATAAATACGCCTGCCTGGCACACTTGCATCTGTAAGTAGTGTGGTGACAACTGCTGGCAGCTAGCTTATTAATTAGCTCGTGTACAGCTTTGTTTCGTATTTACAGAAGTGGCATTAAGGCTTCGTGGCAAAACCTTGAAAAATGTTCAGCGCCAAAGATTAAAGCACCATTCGGGGTGTTAACACGAGTGTGAAACCGAGCAGCTCTCAATATTGCTCGGAGTTGGATTAGAGTGTCAGCACGAGACAAGCAGCGGAGAGACTTCGGTCCGACAGCTTTATCGGTGTGGAGTGGAGTAGGGTTTTGTTAAGAGAGTTAGGGTTAGGGTTGTGTTCTGTCCAGTCAACATGATCAGCGATCTGTGCACATCTTTAAAGGGGACTTTCTTGAGAAAGGTGCTAGATTTTTCTACCGTGTAGGTTTTCAATCTGTTTTCTAAAAAAAACCTAACGTTTATTTTCATTTTGAAGGACGGGAAAAGAAGCAGTAAAAAACAGACAACAACAACAACAACAACAACAGAGAGAGAGAGAGACTGCTGCTAAAGGAAGCGGAATAATTAGAAAGAAAGAGATGGTGGTGTTTTTAGGGTTTTCTTTGAGGGTCACTGCATGGCGGTGTGTGTGTGTGTGTGTTGTGTGTGTGTGTGTGTGTGTGTGTGTGTGTGTGTGTGTGTGTGACAGTGTTAGGGGACGACAGCCCTGACAACGAAAGCTGGGATCGGGCGTGGGAGAAGTTCCGAGACATTCCTCCTGTTCTCCGACCAGAAATACACCGCGGAGCGACACATCCGACGCCATCGGAAGACTCCCTTAAAGAGACAGCGCCGCCCTCTGCCGGGAGGCGGGCTTTGCTGCAGACAATAGAAATTGGAAGAAACTATGGAGTCACCTTTTAAGACGATAATGGATTATTTCTCTTCCGACGAGCCGGCGGCGGTTTGATATCGTTTTCTTCTCTCTTCCATTCCGTTTTAAGGAGATTACCGCGAATGGATTGGCATCGTCTGCTTGCAGCGCTGTCTCCGTTGTCTGAGACGAATTTTTTAAATGATAGAACCTGATTTCTATTGTTTCCCGCCGAAGAGCGCATAAAAAGATCCGTCCGGCGCAGCCCGCTGATGTCGTCGTGACGCGGGAACTCGTTAACAAACATTCTATATAGGGAGCCTACAAGCCCCTACGATCACCCTGCGTTGTACCTGAAATAAAATAAAGGGTAAAGTAAGCAAACAGACGTATAAAGGTTTATAAAGAATTCATCTGCTCGCCCTTCCTCTGACATCATTTGAACAAATGTGTTACATTTACTGGTAGTTACTGCTTTATTTGCACGAGCAGTAAATTTGGCTACAATGGTGGGCAAATAGTTCTGGCCCCTTTCTCTTTAGTGACTGTTTTTGGTTTTTATACATCAGCCCCTGAAGATCTGGCTCTTTGAGCCAACCATTAAGGAAGAGAGTAAACCAGGGCGATAAATGTTAATTCTTCAAGCACGGAGAAGGACACTTTAAAAAGAAAATCTTGTCAAACAAAAGTTTAAGTATTGTGTACCCATCCATACTGATTAATGTATAAAATACGAGGTGTTTTATTGGCGAATCCACCTTGATGAGCGTCGGCACAAGTAGAAAACTATGAGTTCTGATCTTGTTTAGACTCTAAGTTGAAAGACTTCTTTTCGTTTCTATTATAAACTTTGTCGTACATAGAAGGCAACAGAGTCAACCTCAGAAAACCATGACATCGTTCAAATCATGGACAAATAGTTTGTGGTATCCATAAAATTCGAGGGAACTGTTGAATTATATGTGAATATATTTTTGAATTTTTATCTTGAATCTGGTAACACCTAAAACTTAGCGATATAATTATTATGGTAATCAAGATAAGATAAAATGTGTTAGCTTTCGGTCTATTATTATTATTATTATTATTATTATTATTACCATCATCGTTATCATTATCATTATCATCGGATTTCACGTCGTCTTTCTCTTGAAGGTAGACAGACTTCTACTGGCAGACACGAGAGATTACGGAGCGAGCCGAGTATCCGATGACCGAGTGTGAACGAGCTGCTTTAAATCACTCGTTAATCACCGACAAGAAACGACATCTTCAGAAAGATGCTATATCTCATCGAACTTAAGCTAATTATAACGGTCCCGCAAGGATCCGCGCTTGGGTCCCTATTATTCGTTATCTATACAAAGCAGAGTGCCGAGCTGCGATTAAAAGTAATTTTGCCCGTAATAAATACGTTTCCCTCTCCGGATACAGCGGAACTGAAAATATTCAGCGTAAACTACCAAAAATAATAAAAAAGAAGAAGTTCTAGTTGGTATTTCCGACGCTGAAGGTAACGACAACTCACCGCGCCATCTCCTTGCCGCAAACCCTACCGCAGTCCACTGCAACTGCGGTTGATCATCAACCCCGCGATAAATGCCGGACACGGGCGCACTTCAAAGAAACGGAACGAAGAAAACACCACCACAGCTAGAAATGTTTTTTTTTTCCATATGAAATTAATTCCCGAAAATATTTGTGTTCCAACACTCCAAAAAATACGAAACAACTCAGATTTACCATCTTTCTTAGCTCGCAAACTAACCAAATGTTCTTTAGAAATAAAGGTTACTATGGCGGCAGTCCGTCCCCAATACAATTGCGGTTGTTTTATAATACTTTCTAGGGCCCACGTTCTGTTAATTGCTCTTAGAAAGTCGGCCGTACTGGCAGAAAACCAGGCACAGTTAATTACCCGAGTGCGGCTGGACTCAGTGCAGCGACACCTGCAAAACAAGTCACGGTAATAACATATGAAATACGAAATGTAAGATGTACAAATGTATTTCGGTATCCCTGGGATTTTAACAAATGAGAGTTGGTTTCAGGTTTAAATAAATAAGTTGTTATAGTTTATAATAAGGAATTAAAAGAGTTGTGAACGAAGGCTACCCGCCGGTAGAATAACGGGCACTGTTCGCGCGACGAACCGATAGGAGACCGGAATTGTTGCAGGAGTAAGTTGTCATGCACTAGTCAGAGTATATGACGTCAATTATGGTTCATTTATAAACCCTCGACAGACATGAATAAAGTCCATAATGATTTCTTAAATTTAGTGCATTTCGGCGTCAATCAGAAACGGTCAGATTTAGAATACCAATTACCCACAGCGCCCAGGTCTCCAGCCAGATAAGGAAGCCTTATCCCCTGGGAAATCTAGGTCACAATCGTTTTAAGAAGCGTATGACATAAAAACGTAAAATTCATTTTTTGTTCCACTTGGGAATCCCTGCTTTCACCTAATTTTTAATTACTTAACATAGCCAGTGCCATTAACAATGCTTGAAAGCAAAGATGAAGGTAAGGATAGATAGATAGTGGTTTATGTTATCGACACATTTCTGTCGAACTATGTAATATGAGGAAAAGGTCTTTGGATACTTTGCCCCGTGGCATTACGGTTTACATGTAATTACGCATAAATAACGTCACTATGGCGCCATACTTCAAATATGTGATGTCAACTGTCGAACCACAACCGATCATTCTTCAGATAACTGCAGGCCTACTAGATACCGTGAAACAAGTATGCCTCTCGGATTTCTTCTGGGTCTTCTGCCAGGCCAAACTACAAAATAGCTAACGGTTAGGTTTCAGACTGGGCAGGACGGCTATCTGCCACTCCGTCCTTCAGGTGATGCAATCCACATTGGACTACATGGCAACAGTCAACTCGTCTATTACACGAAACTCCACGGTTGAGCGTGTGATACATGTCTCCGAGAGCTACAGGATCCTTCGTTCAACAATACACAATTTTACCATTTGACTCTGAAGTTTCCGCGAAGGTATATGCACTAGTGCAGCATCGTTTACTCCAGTTCAAGGATGTTAATGCGCGGTCTGCACTTAGCTGAAGCTCTTGGGAAGTTAGTGCTGACACAGTAATCGAGTTGGGGTGTGCCGACGAGTCTTTCGAATGTGTTGATTGGAAAGTGTGTGTGTGTGTGTGTGTGTGTGTGGTGTGTGTGTGGTGTGTGTGTGTGTGTGCACGAGTGCATTCCAAAAGTTCTAAAAAGACTGTTAATTTGACTACTAGGCACTGAAATGAGGTCCCTATCCGATGAAGTCAGAGCCGAGATTAGTTTATTGACAGGAAGGTCTTTCATCGAAGTCATTCAAGATGTGAGTCGGTGGTGAATGCCAATGTTCTCTTGAAGTGTACTGTGGGTATAAGAACGAAGACGAACTGCACATCTTTTTGATTCAGTACACGGACGGGATCTGGTTGGCGTTGATACTTTTTCGAGCAACGAAAGAGAATAATTTTGATTTGCACCTGGCGTGTTCGAGAGTTATGTTCCTCGCCGTTCAGCATGGACCACCACAACTGGGCTGGACACCTGTCTCGTCAACCTGTCACCTGCTCACAACAAGGAGCAGACAGTTTGCTGAGAAGCTGTGGGTTTGGGATATCTAGATCGGATAGGCCATCATCATGGAATCATTTTGAGTTGAAAATGAACAAACAATCAATCTCCACACTAAATCCAGGGAAGACGTCAATGGATTCAGCAGAAACTACCCAGTATTATAGATGATGCATGGAAAGACATTCCAGAGTAAGTTACGTAAAGATGGCTCGTTTCGAAGCCTCGGCACACAAGAACAGACAGCCGCCTGAGATTAGTCGTGGTAAGACAGATCTTCAGCCACTGACGACTGTCTTCTAAAAACTCCACAAGTTCCTTTGAAGTTTGAATCAAAGAAGGTCCGTTTTTTTCTTTTGTCTGCTGCACGAGCTCTAGTTGATGGCTACGAACAATCTTCTGAAGGCTGAACTAATCGAAACCAGCAGGAAGCTAAAGTGTTCAAGGGTTGAGGTAATCCAGGTGCCGCGCAACGAAGTCTCCTAGGACAGCTGCTCGTTCATCCTCTCCAAAAAGAAAAACAACTTTATTTTGCGGAAGACTGTGTTTTTGCCCACCCAAGTTCGGTTCTATGGGCGTTAGCCAGATGATGCAGTGTTCCAGCGAAGACAGACAAAGCCAAACCTATGCATCAGCTTGAAGATAATACGGAGCTGGCTGACCATCGCGGCCTTGACCGCCGTGGCATCACGCATTTCTAACAGGAGCGTCCCACTGCAGTCACTTGCTGTCTCACCTTGGTTAGCTGAGAAGATCCTCAGGATTCTGCCCAAGATGGAGAGATTGGACTTTGTCGCCGATACTTACAAGAACAATCCGAATAGGTCGGCTAGAAGGCAGCAACAAGAATCTTCGGACGCATACCGGGTCAACAGAGCTGCCAGACGTTTCCTGGACGCAGCCCTGGTAAGAGGCAAACCATCGTACACAGAGGTGAACAGACTGTGCCATCACCTGACCAGGCAGAAATCCCACGTGGAATTCGGTCGACCACTTTCCAGCTATGACGGAGCTGACCCGAGTCTCTGGCTACGATCGCTGACTTTGCGCGTTCTGGGAGTCGGGTGGGGGTTAGGGGTCAGCCGTCCGTCCTCATCTAGAGACACCCCCCCCCCCCCGATTTCGACCAGGGACTAGAGGCGACCTCCTGGCACAAGAGCTGCTAGACGTTCTGCCGTCGACACCGAACCCGACTAAGATGAGAGAAATGTACAAGTGGTCGGATCAGGGTGAGGCCCCGCACGGAGGCTGGGCCCTAGCATACCTATTATCGCGCCCGCCTGACATAAACGGGTCCTCGATGCTCAGTTCAGTAGTTATACGGAGGCAGAAAGCCGCTGGGGTTTACACAAAGCCCCCCCTCCCTCCCGAGAAAAGCAAGATGGCCAACAATACCATTCTTAAACCGAGGAATACTATCGCTACTGACAGCACGCGCCAGTGATTTATTCCGCCCGCTAATAATTGTGTCGCTGTATATTTCCGGTACTTAGCCGAGCTGAAATCCAAGCTAACTCGTGGTCGTGGCTGCTCACTGCGCTCCCTGTAAATCGGTTTGGCCCTCCTGCTTTAAACAACATCAGCTCGTAATCGTCTAACTCCAGAATCTACACAGATCTAATAATCGTTCAATGTGTCCCAAATGCTCCAGACCCAGAGAGATTCTAGTAAATCTGGGCTGAAACCTCTCTAATATATTAACATGCGTGAGAGCTAAGACGAGTCAGCAAAAGTCAAGTAAAGTTTATCTTTATCAGTAAATGCCAATTACTGTGAAATAAGAATAAACTTTACTCGTCTCTACTAACCCTGAAAATACAACCTTTATGCAGTGTACGTACGTACACAGTTATTAACCTGATAATTATTAGTTTATTTCTTTTTTTTCCGTAATGTTGTTTTATTCTCTGTACGATTTTTATCTGTATTTTTAAGAAGGAAAAACTTTAAAATGATCCGAGTGTTTTTTTTTGAAAACCTGGCTGACGGAAACTTTTTACAGTTTCCAGAATCATACCGGCTTTAGAACACATGAAATAAACTCGTTTCATGTTAACTGAAGCGCATTCTGTTTTCTGTTTTACTTGCTGAAGAAATAAGCAATATTCATTTGCCTTGAAAAATAGAACTCTCTTGTTTCAGAAAAAAATCACGAGAGAGAGAGAGAGAGAGAGAAGAGAGAGAGAGAGAGATGAGAGAGAGAGAGAGAGAGAGAGAGAGAGAGATGACGTCAGTACAGAGAGAGGGAGATGACGTCAGTACAGAGAGAGAGAAGTGAGGTCAGTACAGAGAGAGAGAGATGACGTCAGTACAGAGTGAGAGAGATAACGTCAGTACAGAGAGGGGGATGACGTCAGTACAGAGAGAGAGGGAGAGGGATAGAAGAGAGAGAGAGAGAGAGAGAGAGAGAGAAGTGAGGTCAGTACAGAGAGAGAGAGAGAGGGGGAGAGAGAGAGAAGTGAGGTCAGTACAGAGAGAGAGGGAGAGAGAGAGAAGTGAGGTCAGTACAGAGAGGAGAGAGAGGGGGAGAGAGAGAGAATGAGAGGTCAGTACAGAGAGAGAGGGAGAGAGAGAGAAGTGAGGTCAGTACAGAGAGAGGGAGAGAGAGAGAGAGAGGTCAGTACAGAGAGAGAGAGATGACGTCAGTACAGAGTGAGAGAGATAACGTCAGTACAGAGAGAGAGGAGATGACGTCAGTACAGAGAGAGAGGAGAGGGAGAGAGAGGGAGAGAGAGAGAGAGGAGAGAGAGAGAGAGAGAGAGCGAGAGAGAGAGAAGAGAAGTGAGGTCAGTACAGAGAGAGAGAGAGGGGGGGGAGAGAGAGAAGTGAGGTCAGTACAGAGAGAGAGGGAGAGAGAGAGAAGTGAGGTCAGTACAGAGAGAGAGAGAGAGGGAGGGGAGAGAGAGAGAAGTGAGGTCAGTACAGAGAGAGAGGGAGAGAGAGAGAAGTGAGGTCAGTACAGAGAGAGAGGGAGAGAGAGCGAGCATTCAACACATTTAACTCAAAGCCCCCCCCCTGATTAAGCCATTATTCGTTCCTGTAAGAATGCCGTAGGAAGGTCGCTGCCAGCTAGCACAGCCCTGAATACAAATCTCCAGTCTTCGTTCCGATTTACACCGACCGGACGGGAATTCTTCGCCATTTTGTGCGCGTTTTCCAGCCGAGTAAGCGCTGGACAAAAGTTTAAAACAAACAAAGATTTTCAAGCCAAAATAACTGCTACTAGTAAATTAAATAGCACATGATTTCTAATTCTCTCTGCTTTTTTGGTGTGTGGGGGGGGGCGACTTTCCTCAGTGCCATTTCAGCAGGTGTGACGTCAGGCGACAGCCAGGTGCCGGCTCCTGGTTCGTTTTTCAATCCCGAGCTTGTAACAACCCACGCGTCAGCGAGACTCGCCTCACGGGCGCTGGACCCGGAGCCAGCTTCGCCCCATCCTCAACGACTGAAATAAATAGTAAAAAAAAACACAAAAACACGCATTAGTAACATTGTGCAAACATCGAGTAACAGAGCTGTCTTGGGGTGTCACGTCAGAATACCCGGGATGCTGAATTCCTCGTGTATTTGTATCGGAACGATGCATTTCGGAGGCTACGAGGAGCCAGACGTGGATGGCCGCCAGCGAGATTTTACCATTGTGACCGTCTCGGTCCTTTCTTCAGGCGATATATGAAATTAGATTTTAAAAAAAGGGCGCGTATACCAGATTAGACATATTTAAAAAAAAGATTAAACCGAATGGAATACATGGAAAAGAAAGTAGTAAGAATGAAAATACGGGGCCTGAGAGTTTGTAATCAAGATGTCTGCTTACAAGAGCAATCTCTCGTTGTTCGTTTAGCGATCAGAAGACAATTTCTGGATTCTAACCTGGAGCAAACCCACTGTGAAAACAATGGAGACAACCGACCAACAGATCAAATAATCCGTCCTGTCTTCCTGCCTACCACTTTTTTTCCCCTCGCTTCAAAACTTTTTCCTTGCATTTTTAAAATTTATCTTTAATTATTTGCCGATCAGATGTACAGTTTGTTGCTCGTTTTCTTCTAATGAAAATGTTGTCCTTTGGTATTTACAATTCAAGGCAAAAAACATCAGTTTTATGTGCGTTATTATTGGTTTTTAAACGTATTCAAAATTTTATGATTTATTCCCCAGCATCCAATAGTTCAAGCTTCTGATGATTAGTGTTTACAGAATGAAATTTAATTAACTTCGGCTTCAGCTAATGTTTGACTAGTTGAGGAAAGCGGGAGGTATTTTGAGCGGAATAAAGGACGGGGTTGGGTGTTTTCGCTGTTTATCCGCTCATCACCCTACAGCAGCAGTTTGGATTTCAATCTAAACGATTTATCTTCGTGAACCGTAAACTGCTCGGGTTACAAACAAATAGCGCAGTAACAAATAATTTTTAAAAATAACACGAAAAAATTATGATAAATCGTATTAGTTATTAGAAACCAGCTAAAATTAGATGTCATATCTGAAAAATCGTTAAAAAAGTTTTTATATTTTCTTTTATAAAGTTTGATGAATTAGAACCTCTCTCTCTCTCTCTCTCTCTCTCTCTCTCTCTTCTCTCTCTCTCTCTCTCTCTCTCTCTCTCTATCTCTCTCTCTCTCTATCTCCATCTCTCTCTCCCTCCATCTCTCCTGACGTCATATCTCTCTCTCTCTGTTACTGACATCATCTCTCTCTGTACTGACGTCATCTCTCTGTACTGACGTTATCTCTCTCACTCTGTACTGACGTCATCTCTCTCTTTATACTGACGTCATCTCTCTCTGTACTGACGTTATCTCTCTCACTCTGTACTGACGTCATCTCTATCTCTGTACTGACGTTATCTCTCTCACTCTGTACTGACGTTATCTCTCTCACTCTGTACTGACGTCATCTCTATCTCTGTACTGACATCATCTCTCTCTGTACTGACGTTATCTCTCTCTTTATACTGACGTCATCTCTATCTCTGTACTGACATCATCTCTTTCTGTACTGACGTTATCTCTCTCACTGTACTGACGTCATCTCTCTCTCTCTCTCCCACAGATATTTGCTATAATGAGCCAGAACCTTTTCATATGGGCGACATTGTTCTCGAAAACCATGCACACCTATTGGTTTCGTGAAACTAAAATGTATTCAGATGAACGTTCGACTCTCTCGTTTTGTTAATTTGGTGCTACACTAGTCTTTAAATGTTTATTTATTTTTCTATTATATTGTCATAAGTTCGCTGCCGTTTTTTTTTTTTTAAACCCCCTTTTTAGCGATAGGAGCGCCGATGGCCAGCGGTCACTGCTTCTAACGACCACCTGATTGGTGTTAAAATGAACTGATCATGGCTTAGACCAGTGGTTCTCAACCTTTTTGGGCCATGCCCCACCTAATCACCTCTAAAATCCTGATGCCCCCCCATGTGGTGATATATAATTCTTATCATTTAAAAAGTTAACTCCGTTTCAGCTGAAGAAGCTTAAACAACCAATACCTTGGTTTGAACAAGCTTCAAAAGAACATGGCGTCCATGAAAAATGAAATAAACAAAAGACAGTTAAAGTTTTGAGCAAGAAATTACTGAAAAAATTGTAAGAAAAATATTAAGTGGTATTAGATTTTAGTAATGATACATATGATAATAAGAGAGAATTCACAGGTAATAAAGAGAGAAAAATTTCTATATTTATGAAAATATTTGTGGATTGTCTCATACAAAACAGCAAATAAAAATTCAAAACATGTAATAGAAAACTGAAATGTACTATGAACACAAACTAATTTGAATGGAAGCTTATTGATCATTTTAATTACTGTACAATAAAGTATAGGTTCCTATCAAATGCAAAATGCCATTTGAGCACACCTCAAGAAAAGCGGAATAAAGTTAGTGAGACCCTTGTGCTTCATGCCTGCTGCAAAGAGATTTTATATTAGGCACTAATTTAGTCAGCTTTAGTCTCAAATCTCCTCGTTTACTGATATCCAGTGAATTTCTTTTCTTCAGTAGCAAATCATTTACAACGCTAAAGCCACATTCAGCTAAGTATGAAGATGGAAACGGTAACAACAGTTTCCTTGCAAAGCTAGTTGAATTTGGGTATTTAGTTTCTGTCTCATCACAAAGCCATGCCATCGCTCCTTTTATGTTGAATAAAGTTTTAACTGACTCATCATTTTTTATTTCCGAGAGTTCTTCTTGGTACTGCACTGAAACATCAGATAAATCCACAAGCACTGGCTGCATCACCCACGATGGAAAATTAATCTGTTTTAAATCAGAAAATCTTTCTTTAAAATCAGAGGCCAATATTTTCAGATGATCCACAATGACAAGCACAGCAGCCTCAATCGGCTCTCATTTTTTTAGCCAATGAAATTGGTCAAAATTTTTGTCAGAAATATTTTTTTGGCATAACTCGATAAATGAAATAAAGCCAAATATCTTCGCCTTTGCATCAACAAGTGTTTTATTTGTTCCTTGAAGTTGTTTATTCAACACATTCAGTTTTTCGAAAATATCTGCTAAATAACTCAAAAACGCTTTTCCATCAACGGTTAGCAGGTGCTTCATTTCAGGCTTGTCACTTAGAAAGCCACTAAGTTCATCAAACAGTTCCATGAATCTTTTCAAACAATTCCCTTTCGAAAGCCACCGTACCTCAGTGTGAAGTAAAAGTCTCACATAGTCTGAATTGTTATCTTCACAAAATTTCTCGAAAAGACGCTCACATTTGGCATTAGTTTTGATAGCATTGATAGATTTTATAACTGATTTCAGTACCTCATTAAGTACAGGAGAAATATTTTTTGACACTAAGTTCTCTCTATGAATAACACAGTGCACAAGAAGCATCTCCGGATTCTCATCTTTCATCAATTTTAAGCAGCCATTTTTCTTGCCCATCATAACAGGAGCACCATCAGCTGCACAAGATGTTATGTTTTCCATTGGTATATTATTGATATCTAAGTAGTATTTTAGTTTATTATATATATATCAGCGGCGGTAGTGGTGGTATCTAAAGATTTGCAGAATAACATTTCTTCAACAAATTCACCTTTATCAATATATCTTACATAAGTTAGCAATAAGGCCTCACTGCCTCTCACAGTTGATTCATCCATTTGTACTGAGAATTTTCTTGATTTCAGCTTTTCAACAAGTTGTGTTTCAATATCTTCACTCATTTCATCTATTCTTCTCCTAACAGTATCGTTACTGAGTGACATGGCTCTTACATCTTTGTCATCTTTTCCCAGAACTGTTTTAAGAAATGCAGATATTGATGGTTTAATTAAATCCTCCCCTATAGTATGATTTTTTCCAGATTTAGCAATGAGTAAAGAAATTTCATAACTTGCCTCAAGAGTACGACTGATAGTAACAGTTTGTGCAGTGAACAGAGACTTTATTGTTTCTTTTTTCAAACTTATTCTTTAAAGATTTGAAGTAATTCAAATCTGAATTTACATACGCACTATGTTTCGCCTTCAAATGCGCCTCAAGACGACCTCGTTTCATTGATTCGTTGGTCAGCATTGTTGGCATAAGAGACAGAAAGGTGACCTTTCATCATGAGCAGCGGGTATGAACCAAATTTCAAAAATTCTCTGAATACTGACGAACTTTTTTTTGCTTGCACTACTCATTTTATGCATAGGGGCTGTGACTGAAATAAATGAGTAATCTTAAGAAGTGAAATGCACTTTCAGAATTTAAGACGTTTAAGTTAACACAAAAATGAAATAAAATAATTAGAACGTTCAAGTAAACACATAAATGAAATGAAGTTAACACATAATTAATAAAACAATGCCGATTCGTTTTATACAGCATATAAGGACAGACAGAGCGGTACACCAGATTTTTACGAATGTGTGAGAAATTTGTATCACACACACGAATGTATTGACGATAATCGTCTGACAAAAATATGCACACACACATACACAATGAATTTGGCAAGACTGTTGTATTATATTAGCATTTGGACTATTAAGTTTTCATCTCTGACACTTTATGTATCTTCTCGTATCATCATAATACTAAACAATCAAATATATTCACGAGCAACCAAAGAAATATGTATCAATTACCTTGCGTGAAAACACCAAAACAACTTCTTTGTTTACGAGCTCTGAATTTTCAGAAAATGGAAATGCTCTCCTTTGAGAGAAAACGGAGGAAACAGTTATTATAATGGTAACTTAGCAAAAGCCCTTTGAATCGCATTTCTAAATCAAATTCAATAAATAAGGTTCTTCCATGACCTCGTGCACTTTGTGTGACGTGCATGAAGAGCGATGGCACAGTGATTATGTAATAACTATACAATAAAGACCTTTTTCACTAAAAAAAAATATTTACTCAAAATAGCATCTGAAACATAAACTTTACCTGATGGAAAATCCAAAAAATAAAAATCGAAAATTTGGACCCAGACTCTTCATTCGTACTCAATTGTCCCCCTTGAAATCAAATTGCCCCCTTAAAAATCGAATTGCCCACCTGTGGAGCGTACGCCCCACGTTGAGAACCACTGGCTTAGACCAACTGAAAGAAAATGAAATCTTCGTTGTCCTCTCGTCTTAAACGTCTAATTCTCTTAATGGATTTATGTAAATAATTTCGAGACTTCTGTAAACCCTTGACTGATATCAAGGTTCCCCTGGTGGTATAACACCGCACCAAAACCTATAACAACGGTCGCGAGTACATTTTATATCTCCGTTGCCTTGACAACATTGATTTTCCATTAAGACAGGCCGTAAGCTATCTCAATGAAGGCGTTGTACAACTTTTTATTACATTTTAACTACATTACAAAGAGCAAAGACCCCTTTGGAGGAGGGTGACATCAAAGAACTCTATCTTAATGTTTTCCCCTCTTTTAATTAGAATTTTCATTAAATTTTTTTTTTTTTTGCGCGTAGATATCGGTTGTTAATGAACGTGACATGAAACTACTTACAGGCGGAAGACTTTGTGGCTTATAAAAATGGATCTGAGCTACTTTATTAAATGTCTAAACACTGCACGCCACGAGGGGTCGGTACAGAGCGGAGAGAGAGGGCATCGTTGGAGACTGACTTCTACTTATTATAGGAATTCTTAAAAGTTGAAAACATTCGTGATAAAGATAATGCGGATGAAGTTTTTATGCTAATATAACTATTTCTGTTTTTGAATTGTTAATTTAATAGAGAAATGAGAACGGAATACAAAGTTGTTGTTACCGAAGATGGTAAATCATAGCTCGTTATCCTTCTTTGGAAACAGCGCACGCGCGTGCTCTACGAGGCCCCGCTCTCTTGGTGAAGCAAAAGGTGAACAAAATCTTACGGGTGTCTAATAAAAAGGTTAAAACGAGGAAAGAACATCTGCTATTGTTAATCACAAAGATTACTTAGCACAATCATGTATTAGCACGCCGGTTTAGTTTTATTTATTTATTTCTCTGTTGTTGTTATTTACATATTAGACATGCTATAGTCTTTCTTAAAAGTGCCAGCTTTTACTATTATTTTCGTCATTTTATATTAAGCCGAGATGACGAGAAGGAAAACTGTTTTGGAATGGTATTCTGAAAACCAAAAAAAAAAAAAAAAATTCCTTTAAAAACGACCTGGAATCGTTTAGCGATAGGTGAAAACCGAGATTATTAATATGAAATTTATTTATTTGCTAGCGACAACTGAGGTAATCGGTCTCAGCCATCCATCTTATCTCCTGTGCTCAGAAGTAGAGAAGAATCTCTGGCAATAGAACTGACTGGAGTTGCTGTCACAAGGCAACTTCTTTATACAACGCCCCCTTTCTGGCTGCTGTTTTGTGTGCCTATGACCTTCCACCTTTTGCTGTTTGTAATTTCCGTAAAGCGGGGTGGCCCTATAATCCGTTCTCTTCATAGACACTTCAGAGTTACACTGCGAGTGTGATACAATGAACGCCATTTGTTTGTTGGTGTTATTGGTTGTTATACTTAAATGACATAACGAGAGTTCAGCATAGGTTTTACTTATAAAAATGTCGCTAGCGACTCCTTTCTAGCACCGACATGACATTCTTGCCTTGCCCATAACTCTTCTTTTACGACTTCAAATCCAGTGCGACCCTCACTTCCGGTATTGAAGCTTTTTTTTTTCATATTCCTTGTACTAAACAAAAGTAATTCTTTCTATCGTCATAATATTTTGACTTTTAAACGCTTGTTTATTTGAGAACACTAGAAATATTCAAAATTCTTAACAACAATTATTATCAACATTTTCCTTCAATTTCTTTTATTATTTCAAGATTTGTAAGTCTAATCTCAAACCATATGGTTTCCTTAATCATTGGATATATATATATATATAGTGGACGATTATTACTAAATAAAAACTCAACTTTTTCTTTCAAAAAGAACGAATTACGGAAACTTTAATGTTTTAAAGCAAACACGGTTTTTGTTTGAAAAATAACAAGAACTTACAAAGTTTAGTTTCTGTTGACAGAATTCAAGTTTTTGTCTACAGCCGAGACCAAAAGTTTTGCACCACTCAAAATACCCGATAAAACCATGACGACAAGTGTGATTCGGTTCGAAGTATTCAAAAGCAGACATATAGAAGTGGTCACGGGTCCCAGTGTGATTTGAAAATATATTTTACCACATTTCTAAATTTATGCAAACCGTTTGGCCATGGCTGTAGTTCTAGTGATTTCAAACATGACAACACGACAGGAAGCCAACAGACATTTTACCCAGATTTAATGTAAATGTATTTCGCAGTTTCATAATGAAACGGAGGAGACAGAGACAAACAGGATATTATTAGGATAATGTTTTTAATTGTATCCATCATTTCGGTAATATTGGTCTGCTTCTAAAGAGCCCTCAGGGAAAGCACGGTCTTATTAGGCCGTCACTATCGTCAGATTTCTACTCTTCATCGTTTTGATATCATCCATCTCTCTCTCTCTCTCTCAGAGCCGCTTTTTCTGCAGTATAAGAAATGCTTCCCACCAAAAAAAAGAAAAGAGAGAAAGAAACTCTACGAAACAGCTGCAAGAAACCAAATTTTGGACAAACAGCCAAAAGGCTGCTAACTAAGAATTTTTCTTTCCTTCAGAGACTAAACTCCGGTTTGGTTTAATAAAACCCCGTTCAAGTTATCGCCAGTCTCCTAGAAACTGTCATTATATCCCAGGAGCGATAGCTTCGAGAAACGTTGATTAATTTTTCAAGAGAACAAAATCAATTCTAGCAACAACAACAACAAAAAAAAAAAATTCGTAAATTTGGACTTTTAAAAAAGTTTTGTTGTTTCCAACTTACGTATATCTGGGTGATTCTGTATTAAACAAGACTCGGGATAACGTCTCATAAAGGTACAGCCCGCAGGCTGTTATAGTCGAATCTCCAGACCCACCTGTTAGAAAGAGAGAGAGAGAGAGAGATCTTAAGGCTCTTGATCAAACAGCGCGCACCTGGTTCCGGGCACCTTTATGGTTAAAGTAAAATAACATTCATTAGTCGGACATCGTTTCCGTTCCTCCTCATCCACGTTCCGGGTGGACGTGTTAACGGGGGTTTCGGCCCTGCTGCGGGAAGCCAGTCCGGCAGATTAATATGGCATCAAGTTAAAGTTTGGCGGGTCCCCCCCCCCCCATCTCACCACCACCACCTTTGTCCGCGCTCGTCCCTGCTGTTCTCGGGGTAAAACAAACGTTTGGTTTCCTCCCTCGCCACAAGCCGCCCGTAATCACTTCCCGGCATTAAAACTGATCAGATTAGCCGTACACGGCGTATCCAATTTACCTTTTATATATCCCTTCCTCTCCCAGGAGATTTGTAAGGAAACTACTCCCATGTGCACTCATTATTTTTCCTCGGACGGCCCCATCTCCTGGGAGCTCCCAATTGGATTGTTTACGCATCCGAAATAAAGTAATCCGGTCATAACTGACGGAAGAGCTGGCCCCTTCAAAAGAGCCTGTAAGTATAACAGATCGTTTAAAAAACACCCTTGGTTTTGATTTCGGGGATTCTGTCAGATGATGAACAACAGAAGAGATCGCTCAAAGTTGACTTTTTGTTTATGCAGTTTTTTTTTTTCTCGCACCGGAAAATTGAATGAGAAGTTTCCGTTTGGCGAGTATCGCTCATCATTGCTCATTTATGCGGAATGGACACTTTGATACGGTCAGAGACAGACGACAGTTTGTGTACGTGTCGGCCCTTACCAGTAACCCGCTCACTGACGTAGCACTGAATTGATTGCGACAGCGATCGATATCCTCACGGATTGTTGGACACAAAACAGATCAATGTTGAAGGCGTATCGAAGCGTTAAGGTCTTCGAGTATACATTGATATTTAATAGAACGAAAAGGGAAATTTTCCATAAAGTAATATTTATTTTTAAAAAAAACACTATAGCACGTGAATGGAATGGTGTCCTACCAGCATAGCTGTCTCCTCCAACAGTGGGAACAGGAAGAGAACAAAGCGAAAGTAGCAGTCCACCAATCAGAGCTTAGAGTCGTGCGGCCGCCAGCCAATCACAGCACGCCAGATGTCAATCGTAGATCATGCGATTATCTGTTATTGTTGCGGTGTTTCCGATAAGCGACTATAACGTAGCCACGGACTGTGGAATTACCTAACTAAGTTCCTTTTTTTAAAAAAAAAATGTCGGCTGAGCGGTGCCACGCGCAGTCGGGTACGCGTGACGGCTTTGGTGTTAGTTAGTACAGAGTTGCTCCGTCCTATTCCTCTAATGGCGTCTTTCTGTAAGTTAGTGTAACACCGCATAATCTCACATTTTACAAAATAAATGACTTCTCAACACTCAGATGAAAGGCATTATCATTTTTCATAGTTGTACTCTAAAAAAATTTTTATTAAAGACAAGCGCTAATATTTACTGTCAGATTAAAACCTCTTTTTTAAACAGTAGGCAGCTTTTACCGGGGCGAGTTATCAGTTATCGTTCTTGAAATTCAGCTCGAATTATCCACCTAATATAACGGAAGAAATTCTTTTTTTTAAAAAAATTTAACACCCGTGTACTCTCTTAAGGTGGGTCTTCGGGGGAAATCCTTAAATATGACATTTGAAACGGTCTTAAAAGAAAACTTAGATGATATTCTCGATACCTAGCCCGCGATATAT
This sequence comes from Nautilus pompilius, assembly GCA_018389105.1. Taxonomy (NCBI): domain Eukaryota; kingdom Metazoa; phylum Mollusca; class Cephalopoda; order Nautilida; family Nautilidae; genus Nautilus; species Nautilus pompilius. The sequence continues at coordinate 934,741 of JACATO010000348.1, read as the reverse complement.
GGGTTCGCAACTTTTTATCTTTATTGTTGCTTTGCTAACGTTGCCCACTTATTAAATATATGCGAACCCTCCGGCAGTTTTCTCTTTAAGTGTTCATCAGAACGGAGTAACTTTTGTCTAAACTGAAAAGAACCCTTGCATGAATGCGATGTTATAGAGATTTTCCATATTTATTACTTATTTTATTTTTTAGGCATTTTTTAAAATTTTAAGAATTGATAAATTTTACGTTTTCACCAAAAACGTACAGTCTACTATAGTTAAAATGTTTCTATAGATTATATTAAACTTGCTATGGTCGGACTGCATTGCAAACGTAAAGGTATTTGTATTAAAAACAAGAGAATTAGGGATTCCAATAAGTGATAAATACGTTTTAATAGTAAATATTTAGGGGAAATGCACTAAAAATACACCTTAGAGCCAGAAACTCGTGTAAAGGTGTACAGCGATTGGATGAATGAACTTCATTTCATAAAAAAAAGAGCACATATATGATTTGAATATTTTAGCATTTTGTTTTCGAGCATTTCGATCTGCCATAATGATTTTTTTACAGTCTGCAATGGACAGAACTTAATCGACATTTTTCGTAGCGTTGCAGTATGGGAAAATTTTCTATTACTGGCAAATAAAAAAACAGATTTAGATTAGATTCACAGCCACGTTAAAGTGATGTACTGCCAGCGCACCAAATTTACCCGGTGCTCCAGCTATATTTTGTCGGTTTTTTACCGCAACAACGAGACTTCATATCGTTGCTGAACGTCAAGTTTATCAATCTAAGTAAGTTCCATTAGAATCAATAAACTTCTGCCAACGAGTTACAAGCGCATTTATACCATTTTGAAAAAAATCTGGATTTATGGATTCGATAAACTATTTAAAAGCGGTTTCAATGGCTGCTTGGTTGGAGACGAATTTCATTCGGAGGAGAGCTGTCGAGGAGTTTGTAAAGGTTGTAGTCTGTGGGAGAAAGGTCTGGTGAATAGGCTGGGTGAGGGAGAACTTCGTGCCCCAACGTGTTCAGTTTCTGAAGAGTGACACTTTTGCAACATGAGGACGAGCATTGTCGTGGAGCAGGATTGGGCCTCTTCGATTCACCAATGCCGGCTGTTGTTTGGAGAGTTTCTGATGACCAACATTTAATTCACGACAGTACCTTTCAGCTGTGATGGTTTCGCCAGGTTGCAAGACATTTTAGTGTTTGACACCAGTTGCAGTCCACCAGACAGTGACCATGACCTTCTTTGGGTGAAGGCTGGGTTTTGGAGTGTGGTTAGGTGTTAGGCGCCTTGTGTCTGTCGAGCCACTGTGCTGATCGTTTGCGATTGTCATAAAGGATCCATTTTCATCACATGTAATGATTCGGTCAAGAAATGGATTGGTTTTGCTTCTTATGACAAGCGAAGAGCAGATCTCCAACCTTGTTGTTCATTCACCTCGCGAGGCACCCACTTGTCAAGCCTCTTCACCTCTCCGATTGTGTCAAGATGCCGGGAAACACTTGCAGTGCTTACGTCAAGCTCCCCAGCGACTTCTTGCACTGTTTTTCTTGGATCGGCTACAACCGAGGCTTTCAGACGGTCGTCATCACAGCTGGAAGGACGTCTGCTACGTTCCTCATCTTCGAGGCTCAAATCTCCTGATCGAAACTTTACAAACCATCGCTGTACTGTCTGCTCATTTGCTGTGTCATTGCCCCATGCTCGCTTAATGTCACGAGTTTCCTCGATCGCTTTGTGGCCCGGTTTGAACTCATGAAGCAAAATGGCACGAAAAACTGTTCTATCCACGCTTCACTCAGAACCCTGAAACAAATATCCATTTTATGATTTTTATAAAGGTGGGTTTTGCTTAATGTATGCCAAAGCACACGATATACAAAACGATGTATAACTTATCTACATACACCTTCACAAGCATGCAAAAAACGAACCCTAAGTTAACTTAATATAAAGCACCGACAGAACTTTTGTAACGACGTGATATACGACCAGCGGTAAAACTAAGCGGTTGCATAGTCAAACATTTACGTTGTCGTCATAACGCTGTGCATGCATTTCAAAGATGAGCGTCCTGTACGTGAGTGTGTGGGGTAACTGTACAAAACGAACTAAACAAGCAATAAACCAGTCACCCAAATCGACTGATCAGATAATTAACAACTAGCAAACAGACCAAATGACCAAATGGTTGGCCAACCATGGCAACAGCGTCATTTTCTTCGTTCGCACGCACAGACCGACCTGAGATAACGGTTTTTGTAAATGTGCGAGGAGTGGGTGGAACCACAGCTGACTCGCTCTGCGCCTACGTGCGCCATTAAAGCAATTAATTCACCCGACATTTACTGTCGTCCATATTTTATATCCAGTGTCGTGTAATTGCCACGTATTAGCAGCCAACGGGAACTTAAAAATAGCTTTTGTCCAGCGGGACGTATGCCACCGACTCCAACCGAAAAAAAAAACAACAACAACAAACAAACAAACAAACAAACAAACAACATCAGTAGCGCAGAAGGGGCTGGAAGGAAGAAAAGGAAACCTAAACATTCATCCATCACAGCCCAGACCCATCGGGATAATCAATCTCTACCGACGTCATAACTAGCCGGCACGCTACGCGCCACAAACCTATTAACCCGATCGACCAATCCGAGTAATCAGATCGTTCTGATGTCTCCACACTCGGAGACTTCTTCTTTATTTGTAGTACACGTAGGATACACAGTCAAAAAAAAAAAAAAATAGAGGAGAGAACGAACGGGCATCTTACAGTATTTAGTGCGACACAACATTTTACATCCTGTGAAGTCCGTAGTTTGATGTCGCATCATGTCATAGTTAAAGTAGTTGTATATACAAAACCAACAATTAAAAATGGCTTCAAGTTTAGATGAAATACGTTATTATTTTACCGGTATTTTCAGTTTTGAATCCATTTTCAATCAGTTCACCACTGAACGGCACAAGATTCGCTCGCAGGGTATCGACTGTAAAACTGTTTTTTATCACCAGGTGTCTCCTATACAGCGCTACATCTTGATATAATTGGCCCTCGCCTTATTAATATGTCAGCAGTAATTGGCTAAATGCGGCCAATGAAATAAAGGCTTTCATTACCTTACGGACACTATAGAGGGGTGCTAACCTTCTGTCGTCAGTATATTTCTGGCATATATAGCTTTTCCAAGTTCTTTAAAAAAAAAAAATGAAATATTTAATTAGTTCAATTTATTTCATTTTCAACATTTAATCGTTTTTTTCGGCTGTCGCGCGCCAATAACGTTGGCAGATGAAGAAACGCAGCCTCTGGTTATCTAAAATAACATTTCATTCTTTTCCATTTAAGAGAAGAAATTTAACTGAATGCTACTCGATGCTAAATAGATTACTTGTCGAAACCACTTCTAAACAGCAATCTTTATTAAATTTGATAAAATTAGATTATGGAAGTTACACTGCCTGTGAGGAAAAAAACAAATGTTCTTTCTTTCTTTCCGTTTGTTTTTTTTTTTTTTTCTCCGTCAAGATTGCTTTCTAATATCTAGTTTGTTTGAACAGACACGTTAGCTATGGAAGAGCGCATTCGCGATCTATCTCGCCTGGCTCTATGCCGTCATTCTCTCGTCACGCCGCCTACTGTGAGAAAAATCATTTCTTTTACACGTACCTCGCGCTATATATGACGGTAGGTGGCGCTCTACGTTTCGAACTAGATTGGATTGTGGCCTACTTCGGAGTGTGCGTGCGTGCGCAATAATAATAATAATAATAATAATAATAATAATAATAATATAATAATAATAATAATAATAATAATAATAATAATAATAATAATAATAATAATAATAATAACAAAGGGATAATATTAGAGATCTAAAGCATGACGAAAATATTCTTAGCAATGAATAGCACTAGTGGTGCAGTAAGTCATATTTTTGTTATACGGACTTGCATATAGCCCAATTTACAAAAATAACGTTGATATTTTTAAAAATTCGACATATAATCTGTTGAGTACAGCTTCGGGTGCACTCAGCCGTACTCGGCCATTGTCATCTACTTCCGAAAGCATCAGCGTCAACTTGACGAAAATAACGAGCAATGCCAAAACAAAGAAAAATAATAGTGTACTTCATTAATTTTCAGCCATTATTTAATTCTTACTTTCTTTTATTGTTGTTGAAAACTAGCGCCAATCAAATAGCTCTCTCTCTCTCTCATCTTTGTTGGAGAGCTCGTCATAGTGCACGGCTGATAATGACAGATTTGCTGACTGATACCTCGCAGAAGCTGACAGGTCGGAAAGATGGGAGTATTGATCTAAAGAACCTACGTGCCTGATCACCAAACATTTCCGGTTACCGTGTACAACAGCGTGTCGAGCCAGAGGTGCTGACTGAAGAGGTTCTTGTTTTTGTTCCATTTCTGGAAACAGTCCTTGTTGACAACAGTTTCAGAAGAATGTAGATCTGGTTTTGCTATTTCTCTTTTTTTTCTTCTTTTTTATCGTTTTTAGTCTCAATTACAGAACTGATCGCGCATCGCTTCTTTGTACCTTGACCTTCACAGAAGTCCATAATAGCAGAAGTACGCACGTACCCCCATAACTTCAGTATTTTATATCAGCACTACCCCCCCCTGGTCTTCTGATAATAATTTTTAGTATTAGCAATGATAAAACACTTTGATTGCCAATTTTCTCTACTTTCCCTTAAAAATGGGACTTCTTAATATTTTCTTCATATGTTGGACAATCCAGGCAAATAACATCCGACCACTGGTATCCATCTTACAGCAGTTTCATTTCGTACACACTATAATTTTTTCTTATTCAAGAGTTTTTACGTATACGCTAATTCTTTTCCCGGGTCATCTGTTCAGATAAACCTTTGCTCAAATTTAGTTCAAATGTCACTATATTAATATTTTAAGCCTCTCATACAATTTCTATATTAATAATATCTATAAAATAATCCATTAAAATTTATTGTACATTAAAAAGGGAAAAAAGGCCATATTGGTTATTTTGGGAATTTCCCATCCATAAATGAGGAATAATACAAAGCTATGAATTCAATTTCTATGTCTATTTGAGAAGCATTAAAAAAGTCTTTCTGAGTACATCATTCGAGGCAATCATTTTCTCCTTACGTGGACTTAGAAGATTTTATTATTACAGCATTACTTACGCTTGGTGATTCAAAGTTAATTAAGTTACTACGCCTTATGTTGTATTATCAAATAATCCCAATATATTATTCTGGAAATAGATACGACAAACACTCTATCTAAACGATCAACCGTTACCTTCCTTCATTTCTAGCAATGATTTATCTCCCTTTCTCTGGCGTATTCACGGTTAATAGAAGTTAGATTTTGAAATGTTCGTTTTAAACGCTGATAAACTGTTTAGTTTAGATTAGCCAACAGAACACGGTAGGAAAACCACTATGGCTTATAGCATCCCATCGTCCTCAAGAGAAAAGAAACATTTATCGATGCCGTTATGAACTGATTGACGAAATTACTATTACAAGTATAAATAGGAATATTTAAACTTTTGAACCGGAAAACCCTCAAGTAAGCAGAAAGTACAGTAATGGCGGAGAATAAAGAGAACATAGTGCAGAATTAAAAATTTAAAAACCAAAAGCAGCCTGGATATTTCGAACAGGCGGTACTTATTATCACCAAAATAAACCTGCACTAGTTTGTATTTTCGATTGAAGCTTCACTGTTTTTTTTAATAACGAAGAGTCGTTGTTTGTTCGAAACACCTAGGCACTTTTTGATTGTTCCCTAAGTTCTCAGCCGCTACTTAACATTTTCCTAACCCGCCACTTTAGTAGACAGTTCTCCTTTCTTCAAATCCGCAGCTACTGTGCTGATATCCATCCGGATATAGCATTCTGTCAATTAGTTTGTTTTGTGTTTTTACCTAGAGACATACAGTCTACCACTCCAGCTTCGTTACGAACCAGCAAATAGCTCTGGGACTACGAACTAATTTCCTTCCTCTCTTGCAATTGATGCACAGGTGAGTGTGGCTGAGTGAGACCGGAATCTTAATGCCTCGAAAGATGGAAGTCAAAACACTCGCAGATTCAATGGATTGTTTTTCCAATAAATGCGAAGTTACAGCTCTCGACATTAATCTGTCGTAACCTTTGCGCATTCTTTTGTTGTTTTAAGCATTTTATTTATTTTCGTGTCTCTTGCCTCCATGAAGCATATACACATATATTTTAAAATCAACCAAAATACTGATTGGAATATAAGCCCCCCCCTTTTTTTTTCTTGAGCTTGAAACCCAGCTTATAAATGAAGTAAGCCTTTCGGATATCTATGAACACGAGTCAGCGACCCCGGTTCGTTGACAGTGTAAACAACATGTTATTACTAATTAGGAATAAAGGGAATTAGTATGTAGTAGTCTCAGAGCAGTTTGCTAATGAAATTGGTGCCAATAGATTTCATTTTTGTCTGTGGTAATCGATCGTCTGTCTCCTCTGGAAGATAAACAAAAGTATCGGCCGAGTTTGTAAAGAATATCGCTTGTTAAACTTCTGAGAGTCACTCCCGGGCTCTTTTAGTCGTTTTTGCTGGGTTTGTTGATAGTTTTAGGGGTCGAGCTTGCTTTCACCTCTGCATTATGCATCGAAAAATATTAGTCCCCCCTCCGCCGGTGAGTGAGAAAGTATCTTGAAGGATGCTACTCAACAGACAATATAAAAGCAATCGCCGGTATGAAGATAAATGAACTCTAATAGAATTACAAAAGCCATGCGAAATTAAGGAGCTGGCGGTAGCCCAGGGAAAGTATACGGCGCTGCTGACGTTGAGGGTCCGCCGCGGTTGGCGTATCTCGGTATGCGGTCACATGGACCTCTCCGAGCATTCCGACTTGTTTGCACATCTTAGAAAGCGAAGAGTTCCAGCAAGGCTTTCCCCGCTGAAGTTGGAGCTACCGGACCCCTCGTGGCTCGGCACCGGTTGACAAAAGGCGCGACGCAGTCCGTCGGCTCGGGTGTAGATGTGCGTACCTATCGACACACGCGTTCACCACTTGTAAACTCGTGAGTGAAAACGTCCAGGTCTCAGTCGCGTCGCTTTCTGGTTGATTTCTCTCTGAAGGGAAGTAGATGTCGCTCTGATCCCGCCGCAGCCTCGCGCTGAATGTTTTGGAGGTTTTGTTAAATGTTCTTTGGGAAAACATCGTCCAGCCGCGCTGCTGTCGGGTTGAAGAAGTTCTAATTTAAGAAAACAATTATATTGTTTATTTAAAGTTAAGATCGGTTTTCCTCTAACTCCGTATTTGTTGTGGTTTGGCTGATGCTTACTGTAACTCCTAGTATATCAAATGGGTTTGAGCATTCGTATGAAGGACATCTATGGTCATGGAGCCTTTACCCCCGTTTTTACTCCTCCTTTGTTATTATCATTTCTCTCTAAAATATTTGTCATTTCCGCTTAGAAGCGGATCACTGTTCAATTTGAAGTCAAACGTATAGGTGCCAGCTCGATCTGGCATTATTTTCTTTATTAAAGATAACACCAGCGAAACACCAAGATAAACTCGGTACTAACGATAGCAAACATCACGGTACTAAAAGATTTAACACGATTTGCTACACGCGGGAATGGTTAATATCGAGGTTATAATTTTAACACGGCCAAAATGGCTAATATCGAGGTAGAAAGTTATCCGTGCCTGCAAGCGATAAATATACCATATTCGGGAAAGTAAACCAGAAAGTAGAGAGGCACGCAGTCCCACTGAAGCCAGACTACCTCTATGTGTGTTTACTGGCTCTATTCCACTGGAACAAATGAATGTCCGCATAGATCAAGTGTAGACAACTAAAAGCTGAGGATACCTAGCAGCGATCTCGAGAGACTCTGTAAAGTACAATTTTTACTCTTTGTTTTGGAAATAATCAGTATTCCTCTTCCTTTTCTTCTTTTTTTAAAAAAAATCACTACGAACCATTTTATAAGTTCTTGAAACTTTGTCGGCGTTGTACAGTAGTAATGCAATTTTTCCAACAGGAATAAAACCGTAGGATGCGGAAACAAACGAGCTACTGACGAAACTCTGATAAAGCTGAGCATTAAATCAGCAAAAGCTGTTATTTCTGTAACTTATGGCGTTTTGTTTACGCTGAAAATACTATATAATACATTACATAATTGGGACATTATGGGAGAGTGGGGCTAGTTGTTACGAGAGTAAGTTGGTATGACTCCAGTAATTTCCAATTAAACGTAGAGATAAGGCTAAAGTTTATTTTTGTTTTGGGGCATTTTCAGTTCTTTTTTCAAAGTTAAACAAGACAGTTATCGCATTTACAAAAGATTTTGATAACAACAACTCAAAGAGTTTAATTATTAACGAGAAAAGAAAACGAATTATCTCCCCATAGTAGTAAAGTAGAATAGAAGGCGGATTTTTTATTGTTGTTTTCCAACACGCGCAAAGAGTGGTCCCTATCTACATATTCCCAGGGTCACGTTTTTAAGGTGTCTATAACCACGATTTAATAGGTTTCTGGTGATTTAGTGAAAGAGTAAGACGGACCGGGAGACATTTACGATAAACAACCTATCCAACTTTTTTGAAAGGTTCACTATCTTGAATTTTCATTTTTTATGTATTTTTCCAATTTAATTATTGGCCGTTGGGGTTTGTTGACAAATATTAAGTCATTCATTCTGCAGTTTCTCCAGTTCGCACCTGTGAGGAGGAGGCGAGAAGATTCCACCAATCCCGGATTTAAATTGACGATAGAACTTGTTTGCAGCGTGATCGGGAAATTCCGTACAGGTCGGGTTTTTTTCCGAAACATCCCAGCGATGTGTATTTTTTTTGTTTTTTGTTTTGTTTGATTTTTAGTAATTGTGTATTTAACTTCAAAGCTTTTAAAATATGCTTTATCACTTGACCAAATGTTTAAAAATATGTAAACTTTGAAATTGTTTTGAGGTTTTGGTGGAGAAAGGAAGGTAACTCGTCATGTTTGTTGACGCCGAAACTGAATTATCAAATATCCAAGAGATGATTATGCAACTATCGTGCCGTTTGGACACGGGTTTTACAGATATGGTTTTCAGTGGCAGAATTTGTTGGTAAGTGCGTGTATATATATATAACCAGTAGTTTAATGTTTGTTAAGGATTAAGTTATCCGAGCGTGAAGTTTAGCGGTAATGAAACCACTGATAATCCATAATGACTTGCTCTTCACCAAACACCGAGATCTCTCGCCAGTTTGAACCATTTTCTTTGATAACCACGTTGAACACGACGTCGTGTCACCGATATTGATGAATTTTCAGATTTATAAAGACCGTATACAGTACACAAATGGAAAACCTAAACCTGGAAAGCATTTATCTGTAAATAGTATCATAAAATTAAAATGCGACGCTGATCTGTCGGGATCCATATTTGGCCTGTAAATATGGCGGAAAAGATAAAACTTTATTAATTTTTAAAACTATTTACTGCGCATATATCTTTCAAGAGTTCAACAAATTGCATAGGGAAGTATATTAGTGATGTTCAGATAAAATCCAGCTGAAATAACATCGCTGTAATTGTATCCGGCCGGGTTTCATTTGAACATCACTAGTATGTATATTTTATAATGTCTTATTCCACCAAAATAATTACGTACCAACTTTGCATGATTTAATTTCAGTTTGTGCTCCAAAAAATAAGGCACTTATTTGTTGAAACTGCTAATATTTATAACGATATTAGCAGTTTGCCCCAGATTTCAGTGTTATTTCAACAAGGTTCATCATCACTCTTCAGCTAGTTATACTCCACATTTAGATCTTTATCTTCAGAATGGCAGACGAAGCATAGGCATTTGTTTTTTTCCCTTTGGACCTTTTTGTATATCATGTCATGCTTCCTTGTGTAATAACAAAACTAAACTACTGAGATAATATGTAAGCAGTTTGAATCAACCAGAAATAGGATAATGTGGTTTCTTACTCGTGTAACGTAGAAGCTAACTGTAGATTGTGACTATCCGGACATTTATGACTCGAGGAAACTTGCTTGCCCTCATTAACAGAGTTTGACATTTTCTTTGCTCATTTGCAATTGAATGTAATAGCTATCCTGAAAACACACCACAAAGGCAATTGATGCTTTTGTCACTTAAAACAAAATGTTTCCCAAAACAAATATTTTGGAGAATAAAACTGTCTCTAATTATCCAAAAAATAATAATAAATAAAATAACATTTGTACACGGTTAGTAGCATGATAGTAATGACAGATAACAGTACTAATGACACCACTGTGAATGAGGAGTTATGATGTCACATCATCTAGCCACTCTGACATTTTCTGCACCCTCTGTTCTGTGAAAACTAAGAAGATACTGTTAAAACAACTTTTAGTACTACAGTGTTTGTTTTGAATATCCCAGTTACTCTATTAGTTGAGTTGCAAATAAAGAGAATATTTCGTGTCTGTGCTTTATTTCATTTCACTTAGAACCTTACCTTTAAGGACAGACTAGATGACATGTAGATTTTATTTACATTAATAGGGTATTTGTTTTTAACAATTGAAATATTATCATTACATTGATAATAACCTGATACTTGTTGGGTGGCTGGTGGTTCAGTGGTTAGGTTAGTGAACTGCCAAGGCTGAGGACCCAGTTTCAATCCCTAGTCAGGGTCAGCTTGATTTGGCATACCTCTTTGGCATGTTTTCTTACCACTCTTCTTCACCAGCTGGGCAGGTGGGGGGGGGGGTGTTCTTTCAAACACTCCAATTTCTTCTCACATCTAAAAATGAAGTTCTAGTAGGGCCCTCCCTGCTGAAGTTGGAAGTGCCAGGCTCTCCTGGAACAGAATATGCGCTTTAGCAGATAACCCTAGTACTACACTTCCTTCAGTAGGTTGTTTCCTGTAGACATTGATGGACTGAAAAAAAATCTGTTGGAAAAAAAAAAAACCAAAAAGCTACAATTAAAATTGTTAATTGTAATTGGCTAGTGAATCTGGAAAATGCTTTTTGGAAACTCATTATTACACTTGCACTTTTCAAAAACATTGTGTCAGCTGTTATGAAAATGGCAACTGTCTATAAAATTTTTAAAGTTAGTTGATTAATTATAATGAAGCTGGTTGTGCTTTTATCAGTAGTTTGTCATTATAAGGCAAGGTGCTTCCAGTTATGTCATATCAGAAACATCAGAAAGTCTTGTACAGTGATTCTGACAAATATCTAATGATCGGCATCTGTACATGCTTTTTAAAGAGCAGATTTCATTTTTAAAAAGTGGAAAACAACAAGAAAACTGGATAGTTTTTAATGTAAAATTAGAATACAGTGAAAAGGAAACTGAGAGGCATCTGTTAGATAAAAGGGCATCAAGTAAAAAAAATAAAATAAAACAAATGAATTAATATCATCCAGAAACTACAGGTTGTTGTCTTTCATAGTTTTGTTTGTTTTCTTTATCTTCCATAATTTTTTTTTCTTTTTCATTTTGTTCAGTTTGAAATGTTAAAAGTCTTCATTTTCTAAAAGTTTTGTTTCTTTTGACACATTCTTAGAATTCATCACGCTGTGGTTTGGTTTTTTGCTAACTTAAAATGAAAACTCATTCAACATGCAGATTTTGCTGGCTTATTTTTTATTACATTAGACTCTTCTTACCAAGGCTCCATCTGTCAGTAAGCTCAGAATTATGCCAAATAACCACAACTACCATTTCCAGTTTGTTTACTTGTATTCATGTCTATTCAAATTAGAAGTAAAGTAACTTTGAAATCCTTATTTGTTTATGTTTTGCAGTGTATTTGTATGGTGATTTCATTCTGTATTTGTTAATGTATTATCTTTTTTGGGGGGTTGTTAATAATCTAGTTTTTGGTAACCAGGTGTGTATGCATTTATGCAGTCCTTTTACTATGAAACATCTACATCATTTTAATCTGTGGAAAACAAACCACTCCAAAAGTCCCATAGTGGACAACCAATTTATTTATCATTGGTGATTTCAGCATCTCAGAAACAATTAATAAAAAAATTGCTACACATGGCTTTCTTTATTTCCTTCCACTGCTACTCTTTCTTAAAATGCTTGTCATTGATTAAAAAAAAAAATGTTGCATTGCATTACCTGACCCCAACTTTGCCCTGCAACCAAAGTTGCTCATATACTGATGGTGACTTTTGAGTGCCTCATTAGCATTATAGATAAGACCATCTGGCACCTCATGTCTTATTCAGCTTTCAGAGACCAGGCACCAGAATGTGGTGTTCTTCACATGTTTTATTTAGTCTCTGGTAGAACATACCAAGTCCCCTGATGCTCCCTCATCTGAATCATCAGTCCCAGAGGCCTAGAGTTTGGCACTTCTCATGTTTTGAATGTTTTTGACATTTTCCACTTATTTCACAGATTAAATCATAATGATTCAGCATGCACATTACATTAATCAGCCCTTTTTTTTTTTTGCACAATTTTTGATTTTTGCTATTGGAACCTAATTTAGAGATTGATGTAAGTGCATGAAATTCTATTTTTTTCAGTGTTTAGATTAATTAATTTTTGCCCATGTTTTTTTCTCTTTTTTTTAGGAGAGGGTGGTAGTGCCATTAAAAGCAATTTTTGACACTTGATCATGTGCAGCATTGTACACGGTAAGACCTGCCAGCTTTATGTCTACGGTAGAATGAAATTAATGTTCTTCTTAAATTTCTCTGATTATCCAACCTAAATTACAGTAGGGATCTTTTAAGTTACATGAGAGGTATAAGTCTTACCTTTTAGAAATAAATTCCAGAAATTCTGAGTTAACATTATGCAGGTGAGCTGACACTGATTCCCTTCCTTCTCTTAGCAGCTTGTTTTGTTGTTTTTCTTTAAACACAAAGGAAATAGTTTTAAAAGTCATTTATTTTATGAAAAATAAACTAAATAAATTTGATGACAATAATAATAATTTAACAAATATGAAGTTTATTTGCAACTACATTGGCAATACATCTTAAACTTAGGCAATGTTATTTCAGAAGTATAACATTTTAATGCACTTTAGAATTTGTGTAAAAGGTTACTGTTCACAACCATAATTTAAATGTCCCTTGGCAAATTTTGATGTACATAATTTTTCCAGTGAGTTTCTTTAAATCATGTGTAGTCTGTATAGTATAATTATCTAGTAAACGAGAGAGAAATTAAAGATGTTTGTCACATTAACACTTTTTTTTAGGGTAAACTGCATAAAATCGTGTTTTTTGGTGGTGGTGCTTTTCTTAGAAAGAGTTCATACTTGATGACTGTTATACATTGGAATTCTGGAAAACATTTTTCTTTTGTTGATTTATTTATAAATCTAAAATTTAGCATTCCCAGCTCCAGGAAAATGAAAGGAAGTGCATAGATACTTGAAACATTTGAATATCAGCTATAAGTAAAGTAATATAAAAGCAATCTGTGATGTAATTTTTTTCAATGTAATACCTTAGCCTTATTAATAAGCATTTCCCCACCTCATTTGGTTAATATCTTTTATGTCACAAAGATATTTAGCAATTATAAAAGTAAAATAAAAACTAGTTATATCTAGACAGGATGAAAGGCAGCAAACTAAAACGGTGTCTGGAAAAAATGTCAAGGAAACAAAGTCACAGAAATAAAATCAAATTTTAAATCAACAATGTGTGTTTTGTTTATTAAAATAAATGAGAGCTATGTATAAAGAGGTAATGTTTGAAGGAAAACCAACATTTGTGGTTTTCTTGATTTTGTGAGAGAGAAAGAGAGTTGTCTACCTGCCCCAACAGATGAGCAACTGAGAGATTCAAACCCCCCATATAAGATTATGCGAATAGTAATAATAAGTCGGATAATAATTAGAAATAATATTAAATGTCTTAGTCAAATAGTTTTGACTATGAATAAAATATATAAGCTTTGAAGAGAGAGATGGAAAAAAATTATACTAAATGTCTCGATAATCAAATATATTTGATTGACTATCTGTCAAGTGACAGATTAAGTAATATGTTTAAATCTATTGATTGGAAAAAATTATTAGTTTATTTTGCTGATCAATAATAAAAATTGATGTCTCAACGATCAAATAGATTTGATATCTCACAAATTTTAGAGGTTTATTTAGGGCTAGTTATTTTTGTGTTTGTTTGGTAATATATAATAATACTATTATTAATAATAATTCCTGCTCTGTATAGTTAAATATTTAACTTTATTTCTGTGACTTTGTTTCTTTGACATTTTTTCCTACACTCACTCAAACGTTGCACACCAGTAAAATAATAAAAGTAAATTACAAGAATAAGTAAAAGCTAGCACTATTTTAAAAAAAATAACCAGCTTTCTTTGTATTAGAAATCCCATCCAACAAATTTTATTTTTTTGTTACTAAAATATCCAAGAAACAGTATTTTAACGTGAAGTAAAATAGCATTTCTGAATGAGAATTCTGCATATTTCTTGTATTTAAAACTGGACTATATAAAACCAATTGAATAAAAGACCTTAACTTGTACACACTTGCAGTTCTATCTGTATTTGTGATGCTGCTATATTAATTAAAACTGCACCCCCCCTCATCTCATTGGTTTGTAATTCATTGCAATTTTCTGCCAGTCTGTCTCTTAACTGTTCTTGTGTATGTATCATTCTAAAAATATCTGATATCTTTCTACACTCGCAAATTTTTGCATATTTTGCAGGATAACAGAAAATATCACTGCAGATTTTTTTTAAAAAAAATTGCTTTTCTTCTTTTTTAGGAATTAATTGCTTTGAGGGCTTTCAGAAGGAAAAAAATGTTCAATTAAATCTGTCCGAAATTTCAAGAATGTTTTACTTTCAGTAAAAAGTAATGGTGATTCACTCTTTGCTTTGTTTGTTGTTTTTTTTTCTGGTAATACATAGCAACTTTCTTTTGCAATATGTTCAGAGAAGGAGGAAGTCTTTTGATCCATCATTTAAGGATATTTTTGGGGTTTTCATTGAGATATTTGGTTTTCTTGTGATCTGGCTAGCTTGATAATGATAGAAATAGGTTAAAATCCCAAGCAGCAACAGAACTGATGATGGTCTGCATCAAAAACAAACATAACATGCATCAGAAGGGCTCCCTAATTTTTAATTAAATCTAAAGCTGTTTTTGTTATAATAAAATTTGCTCTGGTTTAAAATGATAGTTAAATAATTATTAAACTTAAAAATACCTTTTGTTAGCTATTTTAAGTTGCTGGGGAAAAGCTTAAATACTTTGTAGTAAGTAAAATCAGCGTTTGAATATTCAAACTTTGTTTACTGTTACCTTTAACTTGATTTTTAGGCACTATTTTTTGATGGAAGCAAAGTAAAATGGCTATACTTTGATGTTTAAGCAAACTTTCTTGATTGAAGCCTATTATTTGATAAGATATGAAACACTTACCTAAAAGTTGATAAAGAAAATATTCACCATTTATTAGAACATAACAACCCTTTTTGTATTTGCACAAGAGATGGTTTTTAATGTGATATATTAGTGGGTAATTGTTCTCTTGAGTTCATTTGAGTTAGCAGGGAGGAAAACTTCACTTAGAGAAAATAACGCATAAATATAAATAACATTTTCGATTAATAATAAAACAATGTACATACCAAATATACTTATATTTTTTATATTAGTGCAGAACAAAATTCTTGCTTTTTGTGAAGTTATGTTTTTAACAAAAATTAAATTTTATAAAAATATGCACACACTACCACTTAAAGATTTGTAAGTGTTAACTGATTATAATACATTTCATATAATTTTAAAATTCTGTTTTAAGTTATAATTATTGCAAGAAATTTCATAAAGAGGAAGAAATTTGAAAATATATTAGAATAATTTTAATTTTATTTTTAGTTTTTTGTTTTGTTTTTGTGGCAAAGTTTAAATGCATGAAGAAAAGTATCTAACTGGCTTCTATTTTTTCAAAATGGAAAAAAAATTGAATTTTTGAATAAGAAAAATATTTTGAATTTTAGCAAATATTTTTGAAGTAAATTAACTTTTTTTTTCTTTAATAAATGAGGAAAAATGCACTATCACATTTACTTCCTTCCCTTTTAGTAAGAAATACTTGTTTAAATCTATTAAAACAAGAAATGTGACTAGTCATTAGATGCACTATGAAGTTAGTCCTTTAAACAGGTTGAATATATACTTGTGCATAAATACATTTTGCTGCTGATCGAAATGGTTCTTGAGCAAAATTTATTTTGGGGTCATTTTAAAATGAAAGGTAAACTGTTATGATGGTGCAACTTTTTTTTTTATGATGATAAACAGTACCCAAAAGCTAATTATTGACTCCTGGTGTCACCTTTACATGTCACCATTTCATGTTGTTTACTCCTGACTGTCACTTAAATGTGCTCTAGTTCGCCATGTTATTTTCCTGCATTTCTATTTGCTACTATGGTCACTGAAACAAACTTGTATGTGGAACGACATATCCTATGGAGATAAAGGCATTCATCGGGATTAGAATTTTCACGAGTATCCTACATTTGCCAACAATGGACATGTACTGGTCAACTGATTACATGTTTAGGAATTTATTTATCCTAAATATCATGCCAGGGAATCGGTTTGTTAAATTATCCCAGTATTTTCATGTGAACAACTCTACAAAAAATTCACCTCAAGGAGAACCAGGCCACTATAGATTGCACCACGTCCATCCCATAATAACTACTATTTTAAAAGGATGCATTGAACAGTATTATCTACATCAGAATATCAGTGTGGATGAGGCAATGACCTTTAGAGATCAACTTGGATTTCAACAGTATCTATCTACAAAGCCCACCAGATATGTCATCAAAGTTTAGAATCAAGCTGACTCTGAGAATGGATATTGTAATGAATTGCAAATCTACACTAGTAAAAATGATAACAAAAATACAGCCAACTTGGGATTGTCAACATGTGTTGTTCTGTACTTGATGGAAAAAATTAAAAATGAGCCCCATATTGTGAACCTAGACAATTTTTTTTTACCAGTGTAGAGTAGTTCTCATTTCTGAAAGAACACCAGACATATGCATGTGAGATGGCCAGATCCAACAGAAAAATTTTCAAGCAGTGTCTTCATCCAAATGTGTAAAACACAAAGGAGATTTAAAGTTTTACAGACAGGGGAAACTTGCTGCCTATGCCTGGAAGGACAAGAAAGTAGTTTACTTTCTCTCATCAGCTGATGATCCCAACAGAAACAGGTCTGCACATGCAATGCTGACAAGGAAATCATCAACAGAAACAGCTTCCTAGTCCAAGTGTAGTCGAACACTACAACATGAAGATGAATGGTGTGGATAAATCTGACCAGACTAGAACTGAGTATCCAACTTTTCAGATGTGTAAAAAGTGGTGGACCTATATTTTTTTATATTTGTTAGACTTAACCATTGCTAATTCTTTAATTTTAATGAAAGAGTCCCCAAACCACAAGCTGCTGACCAAATGGGGGAAAAAAAAAAAAATCTTTGCTAATGCTAAATTTTAGAATAAATTTAGCAAAATTACTCATTAGACAGTTTAGAATATTGAAAAATTTTGTATAGAGTGTCAATAGCTATAGTGATAATTCTGTGTACAAGTGACAAACACTTGAATTGATATAGTTCAGAGAAATTCAAGAGACAGTTTTCTTTTGCATTTATGAGTACAAATCAAAAAAATTTTTATTCCATATTTAACAAACAGCATATTACCTATATTTTTTGTTTTTTATGTGCTAACACATTAATGTTAGAAAATTAGTTTACAGCACATTTAAGATGTGAGGGATAAGATCTGTAGGCAGCCATGTTGCTTCAGGTCGAGATATTATAAACATCTAATGAGGCTGAGAACATGCAGCATAGCATTTTTACTGCTGTGTCCACACACACACACACACACACAAAATTGTAGCTCATGCTTGTGTACAAGCATTACAACTTGATGTCTGCCTTCTCTACAGTTTTCTGACAGTAACAAGGCGTATCTCTTCTGAACTCGTTGACACTTAAAAGTAATTCTGATTTTGATTTGTGTACTGTTATTGGTGGCTGTATCTTCTCTCCTGTCTCAATATTATAAACTACTTGACTGGCCATTCATGGATTTATTTGTATCAAATTTATTGAAACTCCAGCTTGGTGAAGCTAAACTATAATGAAAAGTTTGTAATTTCCAGATCTGACTTGCATTGATATAAGTTATTACTTTTCACTTTCAATTTTTAAAATGGATTTACAATATTATAATAACCTTATACCAACACAGCCAAGTCTACATGCATAATATTGACTGTGATGATATTTTTTTAAAATAATAATGAACCTCAAACTGTAAATTTTTATAAATAGAAAAAAAAATGCATTCTTTGTATGGGAAATTAAGAAAGAGAGAATATTATGCTTAATCAAAATTAATGTACCCAGAACTTGTAAATCCCCCCCTTTTTTTTTTTAATACATAAACTAACTATAAGTAAAGAACATTGTTCAATGAGAACTGCTTTATAACTACTGTGTTAAGCAGAGAGATTGATGGTCACAATCCGATTTTATGTTTGGCTAAGACTGGCAACAAGAAAATCTCTGCCTAATTCTAGTTCATAGCTCTTTCATTATTGAAAGCTTACAGTGACCACCTTGTCTGCAGCCACTGGAATTGAAAAGCTTAGAATCTCTTCACTAATCTGGGATTATTTCTGAAATTTATAGAAAAATGAACAGTTGACTTGCAAACAAACCAACCAAGAAAACAAAAGAAACTTAAATTAAAATAAATCATTGTAGCAAAGTATGACATAGAAAGGTTTTATATAAACATTTAATATCTAAAAAAACCAACAACAATAAAACACTACTATTACATTTAGTTCTCTAGGTGGATCTTTTAATAACTTGTTTTTGTTTGTTTTTAAGCTTTAATGGTTCAGTGTTCTCTTAGGCAGAATATTAATGCTGTAGACTCAAAACCAAAGCTTTATAATCTTTCCTACAATTATACATTTTAATTTTAAAAAATTTTCTTTAAAGAGATTTTCTGACAACCAAATAAAAATGGGGTTTTATCATTAGATCCATACAATTTTTTTTTAATTACAGTATTTAATCTGATAGCCTTATTTCTGTAGCAATTTCAATTTTTAAACGTATTAAGGCAACAGATATCATGTAAACTAAAAAAAAAAAACAAAATGTGAGGCTTATTTTTAAAATAAATATCTTTATAATGTCATTGGTATTTTTATTTTGTACCATAGGTTGTGTATGGGACTGGTGTTATTCAGGTACCTTTGAACTTTCCTAACTTGTAAATGCTGCTTCCTGTTTTATGAATGAGGGCATGTTTAAATCTAGAGCTGATTTTGCAGAATTTTGTGTATGCATGTATCTAACATACCATAGACAAGTAAATTTGAAAACTGGATCAACATTTCACACTTTTCCCACTGTTTTACAAGTTAGACATTTTATATCAAATTTTTACAGCTGTATGTTTATATGAATTTTATTCATTTTAATAGTTTCTATCATTAGCTACTAGTACTGCTAATCCATATAAATGGCTATCATCCCTTCTTTTATTCTAAAGTGCTGCCATCTAATTTGTTATAAAGTTGATTTAATGGACTAATAATTATTATGAGGTAAGGAGAATGTACTATATAAATAAATATTAAAGCAGTACTTTTTGGATTTTGAAAATTTTTCCGTCCAAATAAAACCCAGTGTTTGGTTTCTTTGATTTATAAATCTAATTATAATCTAAGTTGCTTAGGAACATTTATCCAGTTTTAAAAATGAAACTCAATGTGTTGGTTAATACTGAAACACTTGTGTGTAATGAGAAAGTAAAATTTTAACAATTAGAAATGTTAATTAATTACCCAGAAGGTATAGTACTATTTATATCAGTAGGCAATGCCTCTGTCATTCTTTGTTTTTACTTAGTCAGAGGCACAGTAATCTGTATAGATTAATAGACACAAAATTTTGGCTAAATTGTCACAATATCTCATGAGAGTTAAATTCTGCTTACTAGTAAGAACCACTATCTTTCTGTTCTGTCAAAAATCATCTTTTTTTAAAGTGAAAACTGTTAGATTTTAATTTTTAAAGTTTAAAAATTCAAATTAAAAAAAAAAAAATTCTGTTG
This sequence comes from Nautilus pompilius, assembly GCA_018389105.1. Taxonomy (NCBI): domain Eukaryota; kingdom Metazoa; phylum Mollusca; class Cephalopoda; order Nautilida; family Nautilidae; genus Nautilus; species Nautilus pompilius. The sequence continues at coordinate 914,520 of JACATO010000348.1, read as the reverse complement.
CAGTTTATAACTTTAGAGTTTGGTTGTATAAATCACTTAACTTGATTTCTTGTGTTAGTAAAATTTGATCATGATGTTCTTGCTGCCTCTAAACTAATCATATAGAGAACACCAATTATCAGCTAGTTATTGTTTTTGTTTTTATTTATTATACACTTGTTTCTGAAAGTTAAGCAACAAGCAAAAAAAAAAAATATATATATATATATTTATACAATGGTATAAGATTTATTCACCAAATGTTTAGCAAATTTCACTTTATGTAAAACAACTTTAACCATATCAAAGAGATATGTAAATGATTTCAAGTAGAAACCTGTAAATCAGCTTTGTAAAAGGACATGACAAAAACTGTCTTGTGTTCATATAAGTTCTGGCTCTATTAGGATATTTGTTTTGAAGGGTAACATTACAAATGGTTAGCTGTATGTGTTTGGCAGATTCTCTAAGTTGGAGAGCTATTGGTAGGAGGTGGTGGAATGACTAAACGTGAACAGAACTGTGGCTTCTTAGCTATGGAGACAATTTCAAGTGCATGACTACAACAAGGTTGACCAGCTCACAACCCTAGCAGATGATAATTACATGTCACTTTGGACTTTAACCCTGATCCAACTTGCTACTGATATGTTTGCAGTTACAAGGAAGGTACCTTCAGCCTGAAACATATGCAGGAAGTTGCATGAAAGAGGATTCTATACAAAATGACCCATGGTGTCTATTCTGTTGACCTGTTGCTATAAACAGGAGTAGCTGAACTGGTGCTGTGAACATTTCATTTGGACACCACATGACCAGAGCCATGTTTTCTTTACTAATGAGTCAAGATTTAGCCTTCAATGTAACTCATGGTTTGTACTTATTTGGAGTGAATGTGCAACAGCAGCTACTCCACAAACATGGAAAGGGACCACTACAGTGGTGGAAGTCAGGACAGGAATTTCGTTGGGAGGGCATACAGACCTGCCTGTTTCATGGAAGTACCTTGACTGCAATGAAGTATGGGGATGAGATTCTGGTTCCCTATGTCAGACCATAGGTAGATACAATTAGACCACATGCCCTACTTCCTCTGATTTGTCTTTGTTAGAATTTCTTATTTCCTAATTTGATCCTGCTTATTTTTTCATTATACTCATAAAATCTATTTTCAATTTGTGTATTTCTTTGATAAAAGTTGTTATATGGAAAGGAGTTTGTGTTGATAATTTGGTAAATAAAACTTTAACCAATTTGGAAATATCTTGTTGTTTTTTTTTGTTTGTTGCTTAAATTTTGGAAACCAGTGTATAAAACACTGACCACAAAATTAATGCAGAATTATTGCTAAAAAGAAAACAGTGCTATGAAAAAGCATAGCAAGTTATCTCCCATGTGAATCTTATTGAGGAAATCAATCTTTAGACACATTTTTTCAGTGATCATATATTTGAGAAATTACCATTTGAAATAATGGGATTATAAAATCTGCAAAAAAACTATTGTATGATTATTTTTTAATGAAAATGTTTGATTGTTTCTTTTATTCATTAAATTTACAAATAAAGCAGGCCTGTTTATCAGTCTAATTTACAACAATTTTTTTGATTGAGAAACAGTAGATACATATTTATATTTTTCCTTTGTGGGAGAGTTTATCTTATGCTGAAGGGACTTTAAAAAAAAAATTAAAATAATGAATGTCTGACATAGCTTCCCATAACACAGTGAATCCAACACTAGACATGTAACCAGTTATAAACCAAATGAGAAGTTTTTTAAAATTAATTTTAATAAATAAAAACTGCACATTGTGTGAAGTAGTGATTGTCTGGTTAGGTTGTACGAAAATGTGGATTTATCATGCACATGCTCAGACCGCTATTCTCCTTCATCTTAAAATTTGATGACAGCTGGAAACGGGGTATTCTGTTCAAACATCACTATTTCATGTGCTTAGGATGACTCTGAATTTGATTAATATCTCACCAGTTCAGATTGAAGCTTCAAATTAATATCTGTGATAAATTGGTTATGACACGGCCATTAAACAGGAGGGTTTTTACTGGTGAAATGAATTGTTTGTTTACTAATTTCTTTCTTAAAAAATTTTTAATGTGTTTTGTTTTAATGATATGGTGAGAAACATTAGTCATCTGACAGTGCTCATTTAATTCACTGGTTAATCTTGTTTGTCCGTATGACAAATAACAAAACGAAAAATGTGACATTTAATTTTCTCAATGAAATTATGCTTGCAAATTACCACTTAAAATAGCTTAAACCGAGATGTGTTTGTTGAAACCCTGACAGCGCTTAATTGAAGATGTGGGTGATAGTAAACACTGAAGCATCAGGGCTCCACTCTGCCTTCCCCTAAAAAGACAAAAAAATTTAAATATTGTAGTTATGTAGCTTAATCTTAATGTTCATTAATACCTAAATGCTCTCCTCTTTTTTTTTTTTTTTTAAATCTTTCAAACCAATAGCTTGGTAAAATACTCAATATACATATTATAAATTAAATTATATTTGAAGTTTTTTTTCTAATAACAATGCTACATTTAAAAAAAATGATTTCAACACATCAGACCAATAGGAGAGACCACTGGCTGAGCTGCTGAGGACATTTTAGAAAGACTTCTCAGCTTTGATAACATATTAAGAACACTACTAAAAAGTAAGACAAAATAAGGCTTTTTGAATTTCCTCCACAGATTGACAGTAATAAGATGCTAGATGATGAGAAAAAAAATATAAATGCAATATAACAAGAGCGAAACTTTTGGAAAGTATTTTTGGGTAAATTATTATTATTTTTCTTTTTAGGGTGGAAGAGCAAATATGACCATTTCTCCTGGTTTTCTCTGGTGGTTTGTTTTGTTTAAGATTATTATTCACTGATCAGAAAAGGTTTTAATACAGCTTTCTGTTGGTTGGTCTTTGCTGATGCTGGAAAACTGCAGTCTGCTTAGTGGTTGCAGGATCTGCAGAAAAAATTTTAAAATAACAAAAGTTTTTTTTATAAACAATGTTTTAAATGTGTTGTAGTTTAACTAGTAAAGCTTTGGAACTATAGATCAAGAGCTAACAGGCAAGCTGTTGGCATTAGACTGCTAACTGCTTAACTTCTAAGTATTTAGCAAATTATGTACTGCATGAACTTTGGAACGCTGTTCTAAATTGATCAGATTTTTATAACCGCATCTTATAAAATCACACACTGAGTTTTGTATACACTATTTTCAGCACTACTGCAGGATCTGAGATAGTATTGTTTCACATTTACTGGCTAGTTTGAAGGTAAAATAAACTTGACTCTCTGTCATGTAAATATTTATGTGAACATTACAACATTTTTGGTACAATTTTGTGTGGTGTAATTATGATCTTGTTTCTTTGCATGTCATCTTGCATTTTCCACACTAATTGTTTCAGCAGATATCCAAATGCTGCATTCAGGCAAACTTTATAGTTAAACAGCGGTGAAGTATTGAAAAAAAAAAAATTGAGTCAGTGATGGTGGAAGAAGATGAAGATATACAGAACCTGAGGTGTTTGTTGTGTGCATATAAAACATGGTCTATTGCAGAGCGCAATAATTGTAATGGGAGTAATGCATATACTAAAAAAATAATTAAAAAATAGTGTTCTAAAACATTCAAAAACATACATGTAAAAGTCTTTAACTTATTTTCAAAAATTCCAGTTAATGGAGGAATTTACTGTAGGACTGTTGGGGAAACTTGGAAAACTATCAGAATACAAGATGGACAATGCATGGGAAAATTGGCAAACATTACATACGTTTAGCTCTTTCATAATAATAATTATTTAAATAATGTTACTAGTTCTCTTTGGATTTCTATGCAGTTCACATTTTGAATAGTAGTACTTTCTTTGCAAAAGTACCATTTTGAACCCTACTACAGGTAGAGAATCCCTTATTCAAAATTCTGAAAATCAAAAAGCTCCAAAATCTGAAATATTTTTGGAGCGCCTTCTGTGGAAAATGTACATCGTTTTCTTATGGTTTCATGCACAAAATGATTTTAAAATATTGCATAGAACTACCTGTAGGCTATATGCATCCATATGCAGTTATAATGTTGTAAATGAACTTGTGCCCAGTCTCCATTCCCCAGTGGGTTAGCTATGCCGGTATATCTATATTCCAAAATCTGAAAAATTCTGGAATCTAAAACACAGTTGGGCCCCAAGGATTTTGGATAAGGGATTCTCGATCTGTACTAACATAATATCCATAATAAATTAAATCATCTTCTGTCAGTTTCAATACATAAATGCATGATTTTAAACCAGTATGTTCATGCGATTTTCTAGTAAATACAAGTATTTTTTGATGCCTTATTTTATTTATTTAATTTTCTTTATATCATTGGTGTTCTCAATGAAAAAATTTTACTCAGTTTAAATACTTTTAATTTATAAATTAAATTGTTAACAGTGGGATCTGTAGTACAGCTTGCATTTTCTGATAAAAAAATTTGACAATTCCTGTAATAAACTGCAATTCTATTATTACTCTGTTATGCAAGAGAATGTACTTAAAAGGAAGATGAATTAGTATAGCAGATAGCATGTTGACTTGTCATGCCATACTCTGTCTCTCACACTGTCATCACCTTTTCTCCTACTCTTACTTTCATGCACATTTCTCTTTCTTATCTCTCCCTTTGTCACACTAACTCACTTTCTCTCTCTCCCTTTTTTCACTTTCTCGCACACTTTTTTTTCTCTCTCTCTCTCTCTCTCTCATTTTTACTTTCTTCCCTACTCTCTCACAAACACTTTCTCTCAATCTCTGTTACATACTGTCACACTCTTTATCTCTCAAACACACCTGCTCACTTTTTCAGTCACACTTTCCCAATTATTTCACTCATATTTTCTCTTTCTTTCTCTCTCACTTATTAACTTACATTCTCACTCCTTCCTTTCACTTTCTTTCATACACACTTACATTCTCTCACTCATTCTTTCACTCTATCTCTCACTTTATATTTCTCAACTTGTCACTCTCTCTATTTTACTCATGCTATCTGTCACTCTTTCTCACACTTTTTCACATTCACTTTCTCACACTTCACATATTGTTTCTCTCTCTCAACACTCAACTCTTACTTTCTCACAAACAATCTTTCTGTCACTTTCGTGCACTCTTTTAAACACTATCTTTAACTTTTTTGCTCTCATACACACTACCTCTCCCTCTTTCTCTCTCTTTACTTTTCACTCTATCATGCTCTCCGTTACTCACTCACTCTTACTCTCTCTCTAACACTTGCACAATGGCACACTCTCATTTAGTCTGAATTTCTCTCATTTACACACACGCACACAGACAGACAGATGTGCACGCAGACAGGCAGATGTGCACGCACACACAGACAGTGAAGCTTTTATTAATAATGTTTTATTTTTCTTTTAAAGTGTTGTCATTTTGAAATTATATACATGCATAACTAATTCAAAATGTTGCCATAGGTCTTATTTAATACTTTTGCAATAACGTCACTGAATAAATCTTCAGCGATGTGCAGTTTCTTTTCACCTCTTAAAATTCTAAAAAGAAATAGTCCAAAAGAATTTTTAAAAATTCTGTCAATATTGTCTACATCAATTATTGATTTATTGCATTATTATTAAATATTCCCATCTGATATTTTTCAAAAAGATGTCCTAAAAAATATATTTTTGGTAAGGGTTGGTTAGTTTTCTTTAAATTCAATGTCCGAGACAGGTGAATTGATCTTTAAAACTAAATAAATTTGTATAAACAAACTCAAACACATTTACAAGTCTTCAAAACTTAGTTTAAATGACCAGTAGTAAATTAGCACAGAAACTGCTATGGTTGGAAGCATCTGGACATACCAGTCAGTAGAATTAAAAATGGAGATGAAAATGGGTAAAACTTTTCTCTGTTAATTATTTTTCAATGTATTAATCTCTCAACTTCTATTCACATTTCTGGCATTTTTGTTGTCGTTTTCTTAAATCATCAGCCAACTCTAACATTGCATGTCCTAGATTCAAGCACAATCTTTGATCTGCATAAATCAGTTATTATAAGCATTTGTAGAAACTCTTATTGTTTCCAGTATAAATTCATACTACTAACAGTAAATTAACCTGCACTTTGTTTGCATTAGCATTAATCTATAATTATGAATCAGAAAGGTCATTGTTGGACTTCCATTCTCTAATTACTCACAACAGGAGTGGTTTATTGCTATTTCTTTCCTTTATATAAGAGAGTGTATACATAATTTTTTTGCATCTAATTAAAATTTCTGCTATGCTCATTGACATTTGTTTTTTTCCCATTAGCAAGTTTTGTTTGTTTTCCGTGAATGGTTGCCAACTAATTGGCGCTATAGCTCTAAAAGCCCAACTTTGACAATACCTTCTAAAAGTAGTTATAATAAATTATCGTCAGCAGCTGTTTTAGTGTATAGATAATTAGGCCTTGCAAAAAGGGCAGCCTTAATTATAATCAGCCTATTTCCATTTTTTGATGATAATTTTATGTTTAACTGGTATAGTTGAGTCACTTTTGTGCTGAATACAAAAGTAAATTTAGCTGACACCATACATTTGATTTAAACTGCCTAGTTGAAAAATGTCTTGGTATGAAAGGGACGGAAATGTTTTATAACTCAGACATGATGCTGCTCAACCCATTTTCCTTACATTTTAATGTAGTGTTAATTATCTCAAATTTATTTTCTTTTAGAAATGATTTCTAAAATGTATATGATCATGAGATTTGTAGAACTGAATAATAGTGGCATGTGTACCATTTACCTGTAATAGAATCTGTTGGCAGATGATAATTATTAGCAAGTCTGGAAGAACATACAATAAAGAGTTGAAGTTATATATTTTAAAGACTGCACATCTACTTTTGTTTACATATTTATTTTTTTTTATTGTAAATGTAATATAAATAGAAATAATTCAGTTGATTACAGTCAAAATAATGATTCTTACTACTGACAATTTGTTACTTTTTGTTGGTTATATTGAAAAATTTCTCATGTCATAAATTTTAAGTATGCTCTTTCTTTACTAATAACTATAATGAAGCCAATCATAATTAAACTGGATACTTTTCAAGGATTGCATTATTATCTTAAAAAATAAAATTGTGGATATTGATGCAAACCAGTTTAAAAATCAAGTTCATAGCATTACTTTTTTCTTGGAGTCTTTGTATAATGCTTATCTGCTGTAAATGGTTAAACTAAACCACTGTAGCTTCTAGCCTCAACTTGAATAAATGAAACTTTTTGGGTTCCCTATGAGGGCAGTGGAGAAACATTCTTTTTATGCAAAGGTACTATCAGTTTTCCTTGTTATGAATAATATTTATTTGTAGCTACTTTGATTGATGATGAATTTGATTGCTTGCTTTGCAGACCCCTGTCCTGACTTCTAGATTTAGGACATCTCACAGCAGTGAAAAGTGTGGGGTATCAGCCTTTGCAACCAAGCAAGTTACCTGGGTATGGTTGGGGGGTTCTTGAGCAGTGGTCGAGGTGCAAGCCAGTCAAGAGTTACTCATGGAATGTCCACTACTGCCAATGCCCATAAAATCTCTATCATAATTTCTCATTTTTTTAGATGTGGAAAGAAACCAGAGAGTCTAGAGGAACTCCAACAGCTGGCTGGTGAAGAAGAGCAAGAAGAAACCATGCTAGAAGGGTACACTAAAGCAAGCCAGTCCTGACTCTGATTAGAAATTGGTCCCTGAACCTTAGCAGTCCAGTAGCCTAACCACTGGACCACTGTACTTTCCAATGAAGGGTTAAAAACAATAATCTCGACAATGTTTTAATAACAAAATTAATTAAACCTCTTGAATATCTAAATTAACAGGAGCTGAGCATTTTTCATGTGATTGTACAGTTCATTAATGGTTTAGCTACATAGTAATGTTCTCTGTATAAGGAATAATATATTTTTCCAAGTATTGGACAGGCAACCAACTGCCGGTTTATTAAAGATGGCGTACATGCCAAACGTTAAAAACAGCTCCTTTGCTGACTATGCAGCCCAATACAAGTGTTGCAGGTTTTCTTACAGGTATTGCATGTGAGCATTGAATTGGTGGTACTGGAAGTTGCAACACACACACAACAAGACTTGCTTGCAGATCATTTGTTCACTGCAGTGGATTCAATTGTCATTTGTGCAAACCATGCCATAAAGGAGTGCCAACCTTTGTAGCAGCCGATCACTGGCCAGTTTCCCACTCATGCAGATGTATTTGAAACAATTTTGGGCAGTAGGGAGACCTCAAAGCATTTACAAGCTTGCTATAGAGAGTGTCTTTAGGAATAGAACCATCATCCATGTGATGCACATGACTGGGCCAGTGGAGATGTTTCTGAGAGTGGAGAAGAGCAACCTTGTACTCACAAGTATCTCAGTATCAGGCGTTGTATATCTGTATAAAAGAATACGTACAATGAAAAAAAAACCTGAACTAAAGAAACAATTAATTGATATGCAATTGTTTTGCTTGAGGATAAAAAAAAAAATTACTTGAGAATTAAAGGAGGATAATCTTGTCTGCTCCTATTCATCAGGTTATCTATCTTTTACTTGGTAATGTAATATGGTTCCAGATATTGGTTAATGCCTCTCTTTTTTTTTTCCATATTTCATATTGGTTTGATCTAATGACCAAAAACATTCAGCAATGACTCAAATCAATGTTGCCACAGCAAAGATCTCTCTTGTGTTTGTTTATGGAGGTATTAGGTTTTTAAAATAGATTTATTAATATAAATGGTACAGTGGGTTCCACATAGCACTTGATGTATATAGTAAAGGGATTTTTTAAAAGTAAAAATAGAATGTAGTGTGTTTTACCTACCTTAAGATTTTATTATTATGTATAGGAACATGGCTTTGAAGATAATCTTTAAAACGCATTTGAAAACTTTCATTGAAAAGGATAACCTAGTGTTAAAAATTAATTATTTTCCTGTTTGAAAGTTTTCATAGTAGTGTGAGGACTTGTGTATGCAGAGCATTTATAAAAACAGTTTTAAAGGCAGGTGTTAAGCAGCTCTTGTGGTTTCATGGATAAGGTTCACACACAAGCTGATCATTAGACAATGACATATAACTATACTGGGAAATGTGATAGTTTGTGATTATGAAACAACATAATGGGATGAAATAAAAGTCTCTTCCACCAGGTTCACTGTGCCATTTCATAGCAGATCTCCAGCAGTGATGCCTGTCACTTTGCATGCCACTTGATATGGAGATGTGCTTCAGAACTTATAAAATTGTTGCTTTGGTGATTACCAAAATGCTGAGTTATTGCTCACTACCAGGAGACTAGAGAGATCTTTTCCTTAGCAAGGTTCGCTACCAACACCCTAAACAACACTGTAATGATACAACTTATGGACATAACTCATGCTCACTGCTACACAATATGTGCTGCTTTATAGCTAACCAATAAAATTATTCTGAGGTAGAAAGACTTTTTAGCCTTGTGCACACATTTCACAAATATAATCTCTTAATGACAATGCAGGCTGTTGCTATTTACACTCATCAAAGAAAATATGATATTAGTAATTTTGTTTTTTTAAAATGTACTGTAATCATTTATTCTTAAGTACAACAATTGATATTTTGGAAGTTACAAAGAGTATATTTGTAAGAAATATGCAATGCTTTTTTGTATGTTTGGTGGTTTATTTTACTTTGCTAAATAGTTAATCCATTTCCTATGGAGCACTGTTACAGTATTATTTACTTTATTTTTGGATAATATACAGTGGTTGTCAAATTTATGTTGCTTTGTAAATAAATGTGGAAAAAAGAAATGCCTCTAATATTTTATTGGGCTCACCATATATGATGCAAAATCAGTGACATATTAATGTTCGGCACACATTAAGTGTTTCTGGAGATCGGTAAAAATGTGCTCTGAACTGTAGTTAGATGTGAATGCGCTTTCCTTACTGATTTTCACAGTGCAATGTGAAATGGGTCAGAACTGATTTTTGGAGAAGAATGCTGTGGCTGTTATATTGGCTAAACAAAGTTGTACACATTCGTTAATTTGCTGAAACTATTAGTTTTAGCCAGTTAGCTCTGAGACAATATTAAAATATTTGTAAAACAAATATATCAAATGGAAGTAAGTGGAAGAAACTAGATTAAAGATCATATTGCAGAAAGTTGAGTTTCCACTGGAAGGGTTGCATTCTCGCATCTTAAAAGTAAATCAATATAGTGTTTTTTCTTGAGCTCTTAGGTCAGTCATACACAGACTTCTTGATATATGTCTTCATTGAAGAAATACCAAAAAATAAATATAGGTTGTTACAAATGTTTTGTCCGTTTTTTTTACTGCAACAATGTGACTTCATATCATTGCTGAACGTGAAGTTTATTAATCAAAGTAAGTTCCATTACAATCAATACACTTCTACCGAGTTACAAGCGCATTTATACCATTTTGAAAAAAATCTGGATTTATGGATTCGATAAACTATTTAAAAGCAGTTTCAATGGCTGCTTGGTTGGAGACGAATTTCATTCGGAGGAGAGCTGTCGAGGAGTTTGAAAAGGTTGTAGTCTGTGGGAGAAAGGTCTGGTGAATAGGCTGGGTGAGGGAGAACTTCGTGCCCCAACGTGTTCAGTTTCTGAAGAGTGACACTTTTGCAACATGAGGACGAGCATTGTCGTGGAGCAGGATTGGGCCTCTTCGATTCACCAATGCCGGCTGTTGTTTGGAGAGTTTCTGATGACCAACATTTAATTCACGACAGTACCTTTCAGCTGTGATGGTTTCACCAGGTTGCAAGACATTTTAGTATTTGACACCAGTTGCAGTCCACCAGACAGTGACCATGACCTTCTTTGAGTGAAGGCTGGGTTTTGGAGTGTGGTTAGGCGTTAGGCGCCTTGTGACTGTCGAGCCACTGTGCTGATCATTTGCAATTGTCATAAAGGATCCATTTTCATCACACATGATGATTCGATCATGAAATGGGTCTTTTTTGCTGCTTATGACAAGCGAAGAGCAGATCTCCAATCTTGTTGTTTATTAAACTTGTGAGGCACCCACTTGTCAAGCCTTTTTCACCTCACCGATTACGTCAAGATGCCGGGAAACAGTTGCAGTGCTTACGTCAAGCTCTCCAGCAAATTCTTGCACTGTTTTTCTTGGATCGGCTTCAACCGAGGCTTTCAGACGGTTGTCATCACAGCTGGAAGGACGTCTGCTACGTTCCTTATCTTCGAGGCTCACATCTCCTGAGTGAAACTTTGCAAACCATCGCTGTACTGTGTGCTCATTTGCTGTGTCATTGCCCCATGTTTGCTTAATGTTATGAGTTTCCCCATTCGCTTTGAGGCCTGGTTTGAACTCGTGAAGCAAAATGGCACAGAAAACTTTTCTATCCATGCTTCAATCAGAACCCTGAAACAAATATCCATTTTTTGATTTTTAAAAAGGTGGGTTTAGCATAATGTATGCCAAAGCACACGCTACAAAATGATATATAACTTATCTACATACACTTTCACAAGCATGCAGAAAGTGAGCCCCAAATTAACAATATAAAAACCGACAAAACTTTTGTAACGACCTAATACATATCAGCTTGTTTGGAATGACCTAGGGAATATTTAAGACGAACCATTGAAAACTCGAAAAGTTTATCTTTTTAGATGAATTAAAATCTAATTTGCATGACTCAGGAGGAAAGGAATTTGTTAGACATTGTTGAGGTAGTGGTGATATACAAGCAAGTTCCCTTCACAGAACTAAACTGGCTCATCAGTATGCTGCATAAATGTTAGCAAAGATTGGTATAAAAAGTAAGGAAGTGTTATAAGCAAATTTGAATGCCAGATTGCATTGGATAAATGAATATATTATATCAATACCATGATCGTGTAACTGAAAAAATTTTTTTACAAAAACCTGAAATCTGGCAAGTACATTTGTCTATTGGGTTTATTTTTCATGAGTAAAAATCTGTTTGAAAGATTACAGCAAATTAATGTAAGCACACGTTTAACAGAAGTATTTATTTTATACTTAATTACATATCATTACATTTTCTATACCAGTAGCTTCACTGCTGTTTTTAACAGAAATTAAATCTATTTTGGTTATGTTGGATGTGATAGCTATATATTTAGATACAGTATTAAGGAAAGTCAATTTTAACATGTACCACTATTTAAAATTTAATTTCAATGCTAAAATTATTAGAAAAATAATTAAATATTGTGAAATACTATGGAAACTGCCTTGTTTATTTTTGTTTTTTATGGGCAAAAGTTAGCTATTTTGAAGTAAAACAAGAAGTAGTGGTGGTGCAAGAACCCAAATAACATCAACCTACACATTTTCACAACTGATTGTCAACCAAATGTTCTTGACAGAAGAGTTCCAGCAACATCCATAGGGGTTTGTATTAAAAAATTGTAATTTACTGAAATTCGATGACCAAAATAATTTATAGATGCAGTATTAAAGTAAAGTTGATACATTTCTTAAAGATTATTATTTTTTATTTTTTTTTGAAATTCTCTATGCAGGTAATGTTTTCATAAGTCTAAATTAACATTAACTAAAAAAACAAGTAATTTTTTTTTTTTTAATTTTAGGAATGTAACAGTTCTCAAATCTAGCAGATTTCATGCTGATTGTGCATCAAGAAGATCTATAAAAACTTATCAAAAGTTTTTAAAAATCTAAGACTTGCCCATGTATTTTCAAGAAAATTTTATTTCCAATAATTTATTTGGTAATTTTGCGATGAAAAATGCAGCTGTTTTTGTTTGTTTGTGTTTTTTTCATTTGGATTCATACCACCCTTAAAAAAGTGATTTCTTTGTATTTATTTGTGTAATGAAATCACTGGTGGTTTTTTAACCCCAAAATAGTTGGAAATGTTTGTGCTACTAGCCAAAGACCTGAGCTTAGTTCCTGTGGAGATTGGCTTGGTATGGCTTAGCTCCCTGGCAGTGTTTCTTCATTCTTGTTTGACCAGCCGGCTTCATGGATTTTCTCTGACTTTCTCGTTTTCCTCTCCCATCTAAAAAGAGTTCTAATAGAGAATTTTGATACATTACCAATTTTGCACAATTACATGAGTGCTTTTGTGGAATTCAGCAACTATTAAAATCTGCATGTTGCTGCTGGGATGAAGATGCAGGCAGCTGCCAGCACTATTTCTTTCCTGGTATATACCAATACCTAAAATTTTGATGAGATGTATTTTATTTGTGAAATTTATTACTGCCTTGTGCATAAATCTCTACTGAAGGTACCATGTGAATTAGCTCCCTGTATATGGTTCATGTGTTCAATTACCCTTATATACTAAAAGTGAGCAAGTATTGTGTGTAGTTAACAAAACATTTTCAATTATGTCTAGAATTTGTGCAATTAGGGGGTGATTTCTATAGAAAATTTACACTTAGTAATGAATTTTACCCCAGAGGATTTCAAGTCAACTCTGCTGGGTAAAACAGATATTATTATATCTTTAATGTGCATAGTTAAAGAAAAATTTTCCAGGTACTTATACTCAGTCACTCTCCCATCACAAATGACAACGCATTTTAATTAGCAAAAGTGAATAGACAGTGTTCTAAAATAAGATTTCTTTGTTTTATAACTAAAATAAAAAAAGAGAAAAACTAATGAGATGGAAAGTTTAGTCATCTCTAAAAATCCTCTTCCATCAATTTAAATGTATTCATTTCTGTACTCTAAATATATTCTTACTTCAGTCCATTAGCATCTGTTATCCATCAAAAGCATTAGAATATTATTGTTGTCTCATCTTAGTTATATAGGTGTTTTTGCAGTCAATGTAAAAAATGTTTTCTTTTTTACCTGCTACATAAAAAAACACATTTTAATAAATGGGATTTTTTACTTTTGTGAAAGTGGTTTTTACTAAATTTGTGCATCATCATTAGTTTATTTCATTTTTCAATTATTGTACAAAAATAATTTTTAAACTTTTAACAATAAATACATGTAAGTTTCCAAGGTCTATGTATTTTTATAATGCTATGAATTATACAGGGTGCCCCACAAAAAACCAGAAAATTTGGTACAGTTTATTTAATTGTTGGAAATTTTGGTAGTTATTTAAAACAAAAGCAAAGGATAGAAATTTGGTAGCTTAAAACAGAACAAAAACACAAATGTTAGATGTGGTGTTCAAAATGCTTTCCATGGGCAGCTGCACAACAACGTAGAGGGTCTAGCCAACTTCCAGTCACCCTTTGGATAACTTCAAGCAGGATATTGTTCCAAGCTTCCATCAACACAGGTTTTAAGGATTGTATGTCTGTGACCTCTCTCCTCTGTAATTGAAGTTGATATAACAGTAAACCCCACATGGTAAAATCCATTAGGTTGAGATCTGGACTTTTATAATTTCCTGGTTTTTTGTGGGGCAACCTGTAGTATAACAGTGTCAAACTTTTATTGTTCCAAAATATTCAGATATTTCTCATTTTTCAGCAAAAGAAAACTTTTCCATTGTTGTTTCAATATTGAACATGCAAATTAACCATGCAAAAAATGTTTACTGTATTATATTAAAATACAAATGTCAATTACTAAAATTGTAATTGAACTTGGTAATTCTCTTCAGCCTATGTTGTAACAGATCAGTTTGTTTATAGTGCAAAATAGTTATAGAAAGGAACTCAGAAAATTTTAAGGAAATTATAATAAACTAATTCAACACTAGGGAATGAACATCATGTGAAATTTTTGGCATAATCAGTTAATTAAATTAATATATTTTTCCATATATATAGATTATGAAGTATGAATAAAAAATTCTATTAAAACTCTTAAAAAAGTAAGCTTTATCTTAAACTGCTTAATTTTGCAGAATTTAAAAACTATTTAAAATTAGATTGACAAGACAAAAAAAAAATAATTTATGATACATTTATAGTCATTTTGTTTATCTTTTAAGCAAATGATAGTGGGTATAAAGGTTGCTTTGCTTAAAATTAACGCAAGGCTTTTATCTTTTTTATTATAAAATGCATTGTATTTGCATAATGAATGAAATACTAAATTAATATATATGTTTTATTTATCAACAGTTTATTTCAAATTCTAAATATATTTAAAACTTTTAAAATTATGTAGAATCATAAAATACAAATATGGACATACCTATGTTTGTTTTAGTTTTTTAACTTTAGAAATATAAAATAAAATATCTGAATCTCAATGAAAAATATATTGAATTTTATTTTAAAAGTTGTTAAATCTATTTATGTTAGTTTAAATTGTGGTGTATTTGATACTGTAGTTTAATCATAGGTTAAGTTTATAAAGTTCTCCTAAATAATATCACTTGGTGGAATGATAGAGTTTATTTAACAAAAGAGCAAGATTTGATGAAACTCTACTTTTCTTTATATAAAAAAATTGTCAATTCTGACTCAGCCACCAGAGTTGGAAGAACATTTTTTCAAAAAGTGTCTCATTCCTTTTTTCTAAATTTGCATTGATAAGGATTAGCATTGATTCTGTTACTTGATCTTTAATAAAACATTCCTTTTTTTTAAAAAATCATTTCATGATTAAATAGTTTGCCGAACTTTAACAAATTAAATGTAAAATTTCATGTATAATAAAATTATCTTCATTTTATTTAATAAAAATCATTAAAAATACTGCATTAGCAGAGAGAAGTATTGGACCAAGTTTCTTATTTCCTATCTTTTCTCAATGTGAATAAAGAATGTGGTAATTTGTGCAATATTAGATTTGTAGTGTAATTTTACAGGTTGTTTTCCCCCATAATTCTGAATTATATGCATTAGCAAGTAAATTTTTAATTTTGTTATTGTCCAAATAGCATATAATATGGTTTATATATAGAGATAGATTACACAACTATTAACCCTTCATCCTTGATATCCATCAATGACTAGTCCGGGTCAGCATTATTTTCCTTTTTCAGAGTTACAAGAGTTGCCTCCCTTTTAACATTAAGCAAGTTAACAATTGAACATGTCACCAATCCCAAACCTTGGAAGCTGCAATTATGAATGTGTGTAACTGATGTAATAATTTTTCAGAAATCAAGTAAGAACTATTTTAAAACTTTTAACTTTTAAAATAATGTACGTAAAATAAAGAATGTTGTGTATTAAGAAAATTGTGTTAGTGTTATTTTGGGGAGAGGAGGGGTTTTCAACCTGCATTAGCCAAGAAGTTTGCAGCCTTAAACAGCCAATTTGGCCCACTTAGTCATTTTCAACATTTTATACAGTTCTTTTTACATGTAGTTGAATCCAGGTAAAAGTTTTGATTTTATTAAATATTTATTAACAAACATGATGAAGAAAAAAAAAAAAACTTTATAAACCTGAAAATTGAAACAACAAAAATGAGTTAAAACTACAAAGTCTTGTTTTTTGATCAGTAACCTTTGTTACTAATGACTGCTTTCATTCTACCTGGCATTGTTAGAACTAATATCTTATATGATGAAATATTTTCCCAAGCTGCCTTAATGACTTTTGCCAATTCTTCTCTATTCTTTGGATGATTTTTACAATATATTGCCCCATCAGTGGCCACAAGTTCTAAATTGGATTTAAATCAGGTGAATTTCCAGATAAGTCTTCAAACTAATGAATTTTCTTGTTCTTTAGCCAAAAGATGACTTTCTTTGCTGTGTTGACATGGTGCTCATCTTATAAAAGCCAAAAGTTACGTCTGGATCAAGTCTTTTAGCAGATACTACAAAATCTGATTTTAAAAGATTCAAATGTCAATTTGTATTTATTGATGTTCCTTTTGGTAGGATTACCAAATTGCCTTTACCATTAGCAGGGGGAAACAGGCCCAGATGGGGACATTTTCTGAGTTGGTAAAATAAAGTTTGATTAAATGTTTTACCTGATTTTCTTCTGACTCTCAAAGCACCATGATTACCAAAGAGAATGTGAATTTCCATCTGTATAAATCACTTTGCTCCAATATTCTAGCTGGCAATTTTGGTATTTTTTTTTTACAAAATTGAAGTCTTTTTGGCTTTGCATGGCAGAAAGTACATGTTTTGGTTTAGTTAGGATGTAGGGTTTGAAGCTCATTGTTACCAACTATTATATAACAGATATATATATATATATCGTATCTTGTCAGTCATACTTTCTAATTCTGTAGCTAACGTACCACTAGAGGCAGACCTATCCTCCCCCTGAAGCCTTGCTTAAACCTGTTCTTTACTTGGTGACAGTATTTTTGTTGTTGATTCATCTCATTTAGGAAAAAAGTGTCCAATTTCTAAAATTATTCCAATAATCCTGTCAAGAGTTTTTGTTGGGAGATCAAGTTTATCAACAATTTCTTAATGTGTCAGGCCCATTTCAACACACACAACAATCTGCTATCTAACTTGCACACACTCCAAGCATATTTGTACAATTCAAGATTAGCATTTTTTGTGAAAAATTACTTCAGCATTGATTGAATATGCTGATATATAGATGGCTTTTCTACACATTCAAAAGTTATGAAGAAATTTCTAGATTGGATGTAAAGTCCTGACAGGTTCTAGATCATAATAGAAAGATCAGAAATCATCTTCGATGTAATGGAGAATTCTAGAACATTCTGTTTGATGCAAATAACATCTACTTATATTCAAGTTGCCATTTCTAATGTATTTGGTGCTTTGCAAGTTTTTGAATCATATGAATAGGTAAGAAGTTTCATTATTGGACAATTGTTGTGCATTTAGATTGAAAGTTTTGTGTCTAACATGGTGTTGGAAACCACTGAGTGGACCAAATTGACTGGCCAGGGCTGTACTGTTGCAGTATTGTCCATACTTAAGACTATAGCACTGAGACAGTAATAGGTCTATAAATAATTTTACTGACTGTAGTACTGAATTAGCTTTGTACACCAGACATTGTTTAAATGGTAAAGCTACTTATTACTTTCTGACTGAATAATTAGTACATTCAGAGTTGCTTCTATTTGATCATAAAGTTATTAATTTCTTGCTTTTACTTCTAGGATTTTTAAAAAAAGATTTGTTTTGTTTTTTTATACCATAATATATTGTATATTAAACTTGGTTAGCCATTTTGAATGTCAAATCTAGATGAATTCTCATAGTGTATGCAAACTCTTTTGGAAAATGTTAGAATTTCAAGTTGATATGTAATCTTATAACATATTAGGGAATCCCTCTGAAGATATCATGGGTAGCCAATGTATAAAATTGACTTACAAATAAATTGTCAGCTGAAAGTAATTGATCAGAGCCAAAGTACATTGAAGTAGTTGGATATTTTAATAACAAATATAACTTTTAAATATTTGTTTGTTTACTCTCTTCCCCCACTACACACACCTGAAAAGTTGCCATTTTTTCCATACTGTTATCAGAAACATTCATTTATCATTTCTCATAATTACACTTAAAATGTGAAGATTTATATTTAATGTGGTACTGTGTAGTGTCATTTAAAAAAAAAAAGTTGCTTTATTGTTGATAAGAAACATTACCAAAAACTACTATAATTACCTGTTTCTTTGATAGTTATATTCTATTATTATTATTTCAGTACTCTGTGACTTTGTTAAAAAAGAGATTTTTAAAAATTTGCAGATGAGATAACTAATGGAAGATTAGTCATCTGGTGTTCATTGATTTTAATGAATAAAGTCCTTTGTCTTATGGTTATAAATTCACAACATGATAGCTTGTTCGATATACAGTTTCAGATATTTATTTAAAATTACATGGAAACATTGCAACAGGATGGCTAAATATTTACTTCAGAGAAATGAATTTATTTTTCTTGCTTGCCCTTTCTAGTGTTTTGTAGCGAGAATGAAAATTTGTGTCTCAAGCTTTTCATTAGTTAATCTGTTTTATTTATATGAAGCTATATTTGCAGTGTGTATTTAGATTTTTTTTTTACTTTTTCTGGCTTTTCTATAAGATTTTGTAATCACAAGTAGGAAAAAAAACAGTTTTATCTTTGCTTAATTTATCCTAGAAGCATGCATTAAAAATATTCTGTACCTACCTTTTTGAAATTGCATGTGCAATAAGTATAGCATAAAAGATGAAGGAATGTATAATATTTTTTAAATGAAGATTTTTGTACAGTATTTTGTAGTATAAATAAACAGTGGAGAAGTGATGGGAGGGTTGTTAATCTGTTAATGGCATTTAGCTGAAGTTCTACAGAAATGCAGCCAATGAATGGTGTTCAGATAAACTTGAAATCAGAAATAACATTATCAGTAGGTAGAATTAAAAAAAAAAAAAATTAATAAGTTTTAGTTTAAAATACTATAAGCATATTAATCTAAACTTTTATATATTGAAAAACATTTATTACTATTGAAATATCTACAGTTCAAAGTTTATCTTACATTAAAAAATTTTTCTTCTTTTAATTTTTTAAAATTTCCATTTATGTCAAAAACAATTTATTTACAAAGAGTGATGGAAATTGTTTTTTTTTTCTTTCTTTCTTTTAAATATGAAATAGACTTCTGATCGGATTCTTCCTTATTTTTTAAACTTGTAAATATGTCAACCAGCTTCATCTAGCAGCTAGCTAGAGGCTCTTGGCCACTTGCAATTATATAACTTATTCAATGTTTTTAGTTATTTTCTTGTGTGTCTTTGCTTTCAAATAAGTGAAAAACTGAGCATAGAAAAACAGTTGATTAAATATTTACTATTACTGTACTGGTTCTGATTTCCACCTAGGCATTTATTTGAAGCCATTAAAATTGGAAAGTTGAGGGTGGGCAGCTCTCTTTACTGCTGTGGTAACCCATACTTCTGTTTGTTTCCTTTTTTTAACACTTTAGCAAAAGAGGTTTAAAGAATATATTGATTGCTACTTGAAGAAAAATTTTAAAAAAAATTTTTTGTTATGAAAATTTGTAAAATTTAAATGTGATATCAATAATTTTATTTATTTGTTTACATTTTTGTTTTAATTATAAATAATACTCTATGAAAGATTTAAATAATTAAAGATTGTAGTTTGCCTGCTTGGCAATCAAGATGGAGTTTTAGATTATGTGGTTGAAAAGACCATCGGTTACAAAGACTAACCAAACCACTGGTGACTTTATTCATTGGTGTTAGTAAGATGTGTACTTTGGAAGAATTGATTTAAATCTTATGAAGAAAACTGTAAACGCTAGCAACAGATAAAAAAAAAAATTCAACTGTCTGTCTGAGCTGTGTGAGATATGAAAATAACTCCATTATACAGTTAGTATGTTTATTATAGTAGGCACAGGATTCATTCATTCATTTAATGTCCTTGCTTTTATCATTATTACTTTTATTTTAAGAAATATTTAAATTATATTTCAAAAAGCAATTTAATTTTTTTGGCTGAAAAATTTTGAGGTGGTAATGGATTTCAAAATAGTAGCAGACTAAAAATATTTAGTTCTGATTATAATACTAATTTAGTAATAAAATTAGTTTTATACCATACCACCTTCCTGTTAAATAGTACAAAGAGGCTTGCTTTATTGTATGATGGACTAAGCAAATTAATTTTTTATTTGAAAATAAACTGAGTGCAAATCTGCTATTTTTATTATCAGCGGAATGAAGATTAGAATTGAAGGATCTTCTATTTGTTATGTATGGTCAGTCCTCCAGTAGCTATTTACTATTATCTTTTAATAGTGTCTTTTGTTTTAAACTGCAATTATAAACAAAAATAAAGAATTATATAGAGTAAAAGATAAAACAGGTGGAGTGGTAGCAGTTGTGGAAAACAGTTTTTTATTTCAATGAGTTGTGTGAAAAATGTGGCCATTTCAAAATTTATTTCTGCATCTTGCAACTATATAACACCAGCTGTGGTTTGCAGTAAAATGGTGTCAGCCAGCATGGCTTGTTTGCTGGTGGTTTTCTCCATTACAACATTCTGAAGCAAAATTTATGCAGTATTTAAGTCTACAAAAAAAACCTTTTAGATTATTTTCTGTCAGTACTTTATAAACAGACAAAAGAGTGAAATAAATGCTGTTTGTGAACAATTTTTCATAAAAGAAAAGAAATGTACGATTGCAGTGGACCTTTTAAGGGTCACGCTGTGTAGTCATTTGTACAGTTGTGAAAGTAAGGTGGGCATTGAAGATTAATTTTCTCCCATACATTACAACAAATAACAGCAGAGTTATGAAACAGTATAAAACTTTGCTGAAGAAGGCAACTTTGTAAGCTGAAGTCATACACAGCTGATTGCATATCTGTAAGATTTTTGAAAGGGTATGTTGAACATATTGTTGAAATTATATTCATTACTATTTCTGAATTTATATTTTAAACTGTAGATAAACAATCTGGATACACGTGTAAACAAAGTATTGTTTTCACATTGGCAGCAGTATGTAATGGAGCTTATCAAAATTGCAATTTTCATCTTTAATTACATGTAGCAAAAGATAGAAATTTGTGTTGAATCTGTAAGATCGGTGTGTTTAATAATAATAGTTCATAAAAAAACAACCAAAATTGGCAATATCATTAACTGTTGTAGGAACAAAAGTAATGTTCAGTCTAATAAGATAGAAATGTCATTCTAGATGAAAGTTGGTCATGTAACTAGTAAAGTGTACATTACAAGTAAATACATTTTTATATACATCACTTTTTCAACCTCATGTAGCACAATACATCAAGTTTGCAGAAGTGATTGATGACGACATTACTGAATTATAGCTATGATGTAATTCCAACATGCATCAACTACAAGACTCTGCTTAATATTCCATTCATTCTTAAATTAAAAAAAATATATAACAATGTTACTCTGCCATTACATATTATCTTAGTGGGTTTACATGACAGAAGCATTGAATCTGCACAAATGTAACAGAGGCACCTTACTTGAACTTCATTGCCATTGTTTCATACACACATGGTAGAAATGAACTGTCAAATTTAAACAACAACATAGAGTCTGACAGGTCTGGCATTGTGCAATGATGTAGCATTTCTCAGGAGACAGTAGATTGTTTGGAACATCAATCCAACAGTGCCTGCCTGCTTGCACCACCATGAAGTTTTCCTGTTGAAATTTGAAGAGCTTCAGTGAACATGCTGTAATCCATTTAGAATTCACTAAGAAGAGTGCAAAAGGTAAGAAAAAATGAACACTATTTTTATTTTAAATCAGGTAGAATGTTGCAATAAAGTTCAAGGGGGAAGAAATTAGTTGTATAGTTTTGTTTACAAAGTATAAGTTTTTCTTTAGGAATTGTGTGCTGGGAGAGAGTGGTGGAAAACAACACTAGCATTCGTGTACTTGTTTAAACAAAGGCTAGTTAGTTGCAGAGCATAATTTTCTTGTTGTCTTGCCAATTCAGTTTTTTTCTTAAAAATATTTAATATTTTTAATTTCTGTATATCAAAGTCTGAAACAAAAATGAAAGGACCTTGTGAAGCTTCTCTAGGAAAAAACCAAAAAAAAAAACTGATCAAATCATCTCCGCAGGAGAGAAAATATCCTTTATGATATAAAACATCTAAGCCTCCTAAAGATAAATCCAAAGAGGAGTTTTAAGATAACTGAGTACATAGCATGTTTCTTTCATCAAACTGCATGGACTGAAAGATGAGGACTGTGGAGACTATCTGAAATAAGACTACTGAAGAAAAAGACTTGCTTGCTTAAGTTTTAAAAGCGACTAGTGTTTTACACACTTCTGATATCCAAGGGTTCTTTCTTATACCCCTTTTAATTGATTTCAAAATGAAAAAAAAAAAACTTTTTTCAAAATGTTTGGACTAACAAATCTTATGAAGACAAATTGTTACTCAGATTGGACTTTGTGTAAAACAGATCTTTCCTGGAAATTCTTCTGAATATCTTAAATTTAAAAAAATTTTATTGTATATTTATATTTTGAAAGCTTCCATTGATCTGTGTTTTTTTTAAATTTTGATTTTGTTGCATTGACAAGAATTCATAGCAATTTAATCCCTTATACTTCAGTGTTAATGTTAACGGAGGGGTGGTGGGGTTACAAAGCAATATCCTCTGAGTTTCATGCTTTTTTATATTTTTAAGTATATTTTTTAGATGATTATACTTTGCCATGTGTTGCACAATTTTGTGAATTTTTTATTAGCTAACTCTAAAATGCAGAATTCAACTGTATCCAAAAGAATTTTGGATATGTCTTTTGCTTGTTTAAAATGGCTACAACGCTTTTCTAGACTGCCAGTAGTTTTTGAACAAGTGATATGATCGTTTGACATCTGATGCCAAACCAGTGCTAACTGCTGAAAGTTGAACAACCCTAACTTGCTGAAATTTGTATGATGGCCATTTTATTCTTAGCAAGCTCTGCACTTCAGTGTGCCACTAGATTCATCTTGAAAAAGACAGAAAACATCTGACAACTATCTATACTGGAAGATTTTATTTGTTGTCAGACTTTTTGGATAATGTTGGTTTTTCTGATTTTTCCAGGGCTGGAAGAAGTCACACCTTCTCAATTGGGATTAGGTCTTGTAAAACTAAACATAGTGATAACACTTTATTGATGCTGTGACTCAATACATTGCTGGATGTGATGTAACTTTCCTGCATGTTGACCTTGAGTACATAACTGGACTATTTATAGATTAGTGCTACAAGCCCAGGAGATCAGAAACAGGCTTTTTTATATAACAGAGAACTACATAAAATGATCATCAAGCTTATTTGGTCAAATTATTAATAGGTAAGCAACTGAGAGAGAAGAAAAATCACTAACCATATTTACCATTTTGTTGCAAAATCAACACAAGATTTTTAATGGGTGATGTGGTATACCAACATTTTTATGTGATGTAAAACACTGGGGACAAAAGAATAGTTATGAACAGTTAGTGATCAGTTCAGTAACTATGAATCCTTGTGAAGGTTGTGAGGAGTTAGATACAGTCATGAATGAATGTAAGATAACTGAAGTTTCAACTATGAAACAAAAACAACTACTACTCACATACCCATCAGATACCAGATTCTGATAGTTTTAGATTTCTCACATTTTAATAACATCCTGATATGGGCTAAGTGGTATGTAAAATACATAATTGAGTGTTCAGACAAACATGATGCTTTTGTCAATTTCATGCATAATTGTGAGGGATTTACCAATTTTTTGCCAGCAACACAAAATGATTTTTGAGTTCTGTCTGATTATGTTCTTTATCACTGTCCATTCTCCACGCCTCTTGCCAGTATTGTGCATGAATATAAAGTGGAGAGTGAGTTCAATGGGAAGTTAGAAAAAGCATTGAAAATCTAATGAACTTTTGGAATTAGTTGAGGTAACCAAAATAATGCTTTTGCCATATTGCCAAATTATGGTGGTGCCATATAAATTTATGCATGCATGTATATCTGTTTAAATTAGTCTCGGGTATGGTGAACATGACAGATTTTGTGGATACACTGGTCCCTTGATTTAACGTGGGATCCAATACAATGCAGGTAGGTCGTGTCCCCACATTTTTAAAAATAGTAAGGTATTTTGGTGGGAAAAGCAAGAAATCAGCGGGGATGAAATATTGTCAGAAACTATGTACGGCCCTGTAAGCATGGTAAGAAGCCTATACTGACTGTATCAGTACACTTTGCTCCAATGTCGAGCCATGTATAGTCATATCTGTGATTATTGCTGGTAGTGTTCATTGAAAATCAATAAAATGTCATACTGATTGTTTTATTTTCCAGTTCTCTGTCTATACATGCATACTATTCAGACTCAAAAGTGCATTCCTATTTGCCGCTTAGTGTTCAGACATCAGAACAACAGTTGGTGGCACATGCCATTTGAAGTTTGCTGTAATGCGGCCCATATTTGACTGACTTGTGTAAATCTAAAAAAAAAAAAAAAATCTATTAGATTCCATACTCTTATGATGATGTCCAGAAAACAGAAAGCTTATACAGTTGATGAGAAACTAAATGTAATTGAAACGATACATAAGAGGAAAGTCAGGCAAGTGTATCCTGTGACCTGCAGATAGTGGAAAGATCTATTAGATGATGCAGATATGGACAGATTCAAACAACACCTGAACAGTACAGAAATGGAAGCCTCATTTGCCCTAGTACATGAATGGCAAGAAACCAATGAAGGCGGTGCTTTTTGAGAAGAATGGTATCATGAAATCTATTCAAAATGGAGTTAATTTTCCTGCAGAGATGTCCGACTTCGACATTGAGAGCATTATCAATTTTGGTAAATGGGAAAAATGAAATGTCGTCCAGAAAAAAAAAAAAGACTTTTTCATTAAAAAAATAATTTTGTGTATATTTCAAGGGCTTACAGATGTACAATCAAATTTGTTATTTTGTTCTTTTTACAACAGAGTATGCCGTGCACATATTGCTGTGTTTGGCATGGTTTGATCTTTATTGTTTTATAATTACATCACAAAGCCAGGCCATTGCTAGTAACAGCATTAACAGTCCTCATTTTTTTCTGTGATGCAATATCAGTGATCACTTAACAACTAGGAATACAACCAACATATATATTTTTCGTGAAACTATCACCAATTATGATAGGCAACAGGCCTTTACATCCAGGTTTCAGCTGTAGGCTTATTAGGATTTACTTACCTTGTCCAGATGCTGTGTATTCTCGATTTTACATGGATTCACTTATAACTCGGTCAGTATTTATGTCCCCCAACTTCAGGGTTAAATCAAGGGAACAGTGTATAGCAAGACAGTATATATCTGCAGACTTAATATATATTGTTGAATGCTTGACTAACTTTCATAACAAAACACACTTATCATTTTTGGTCCAGTGATACCTATAGTATTGAAAAAAAACAATACTAGAGTTTTATTCCTGTAGTACTTGTGCCAGTGGAATTCTAGAGGTTAAAAGATAGGTTCTCAATTTTTTCCTTCTACCTATGGTAACTTTTAAAGTGCCTTTTATGCATTTTCTAAAATGCTGTTTTCAAACTACAAGAAATGTTTACACTATAAAATAAATTGGAAGCCTATATTCTAATTGGTTTTAGTAAAATAAATGTTTTTAGAAGTGGACATGGCGCATGTTTTAAGATCAGAAGTTCTTGTACAAAGGAGTTACTATTCCCTCATTAATGAAAGTTTACTGCATTGCTAAAGACTGTCTTATACTTGTTGTTGTGATAGTTTAAAAGTAAACAGTTTGTCATTTTAACACACGTATGCTTAAAAATTATAGTGTTCTTTTGGAGAGGATGAATTTTTTGGCAGACAGAATAAAACACAACAAATATGTAAAATTATGCAAAGCAACTAAACCATTAAGTGGTTAGGTATTTTGTAAAATTAATTATCGTTAAACTTTGAACTGCAGTTTACATAACAAGTAAACAGTTATGGTAAGTACTCAGAAGGAAATGAAAATAATGAAATATTTTTTATTATATCACTGGAATATGTTAGTTTTGTTCACCACTCTCAGCTAAAGATGTAAAAGATGGATATTCAGATGAAACCCAGCTGAACTAGAATTTCTGTAATCATATCCAGCCGGGTTCATTTGAACATTCCTAGTTTAGACAATACTGATTGGAAACTCAGTTGGCTGCTATCAAATTTTCACCTGGAATTATGGGAAATGGGAGCTGTTCCACAAATAATTGATAGATATTAAATATCTAGTTAGGCAAAATGGTTGTGGTCAGAAGTTAAAGTGCAAAAAAAAAACTTAAAAAAATGGCGATGACAATGGAAACAAAGCAGGAAGAAATAGCTTAAAACAGTGTAACTGTAGTTCTTAGTTTAGCAGGTTGGACATAGTCATAGAAATAGTGTTTGTGAAACATGAAGGTACCACCAACACAGGCTGGAAATGATATCTGGACTATTTCTGTGACCTCTTTTAAATGGTGACTAGCTTTCATGTTTGATGTTTCAAGATAGAAATGTCTTAATTCTTTACTCTAAGTGGTGGATGGAGAAAACAGGTGTTTTTTGTTTGTTTATAAAGTAGCTGCTACAGATTAAGCGGATAAATTATATGTAACTGCTGCAGCAACATTGTGCTACTTGCCATTAAACTTCTTGTCTCCATTTTGCATCGCTTGCCTCGACCAGAGTATAATTGTGGATAGAGATTGTCTTCAGACTATTTAACCCTTTGGGCAGAGTAATTCAATTTTCTTGAGATGTGATTACTGTTCATACTTGGCACACTACATAAGAATGGGAGTGTTTACTTCCTCTTTATATATGCTTTATGATGAAACGGTATCAAAGTACCCATTTGGCCATTTATCATGCGAATACCATTAAGCAAAATGAAACACAGATCCTGCAGGCAACACATTATCATTTGGCTTCTGGAATATGAATGGTTGCTTTGTACGTTTTTTTCTTCTGAAGTTGGAGTCTGTCATTTTGTATAACACACTCATTTTTCCACTTGCATTGGTTCATAATTGAATTTTTTACCAACTGATTTGAACAGAAAAGTAAAAATAAATCTTATTGTTTTAAATTCATGGCCATTCATAGACTGTTATACTATTAACACATTTTTTAAAAAAAATTTGTTCAAAGCCTCATTTAAGTAAATAAAGCAACATTTTAAAAAAAATTTAAGAATGGAATGGAATGTTAAGCAGACTTTTGCTTGCTTGTTTGTTTTAAATTATATTCATCCAAATCCATACAGCAAATGAAGTTTTAGACTAAGCTTCTTATTGTTTTAATTTGTTAACCTGGATATTTTGTTATTGTGAAATCTCGTGAACTGACATGATATAAAACCTTTTGGAATTAGAGGGAGCCATCAGTTTCAGATCTGTGCACCAAAATGAGAAATGAAAGAAAAACACAGTTCTTCTGATTGTTTATCAGAATTTAAATGGAAAATCCTTTTGGGGACTTCACAGTTATGAGATAAAGCTACCTCCTTTTTTCTTTCCGTCCTTTTTTAATGGAGCCCAAGTTAGTTGAAATTTTGTTTTGATCATGTCTAGATCGAAATGAATACAATTTATTTAATCGTTTTCCTGTTGCAGTGGGCCCAGTGTTGTGCCCAACTGTAAGCTGTGGCCGGCCACATGTTGTGACTGGGATAACATCATTGAAAACTGTGGCGGGCCTGGCATTGTGGCCTGCCAAACTTGTTTTAAAACGGCCACTTTGTTTGTTAAAAGTAATTTTGCAGTGTAATATGTTGTAGAAAATACTACTACTATATGCTATGTATTGAAAGAAACTTAGCAGCAAAACAGTTAAATGTTAAAGATAAGGTTAATAAAAAAAAAACAACAAAAACCATGAGTAATATTTAGGAAAAACTATTACTTGTTTGGGTGCAATGAAACAACCACTGAAGTAGTTATTTGGAAGTTCTTTATTTGTGTCTCATTGATTAAATTGAGAGAATAAAAAATGAACTATCATCTGTTTACTCAATTTTTTTATAGATTAATTGTTTTTTGTATTATTATTCCATTAGTGCCTATGAGATTGTGGGTCAGATAAAAACATAAAGAAATACCTTCTTTTTGAGATATTTTCTGAAATCTTTTATTTCTTTCTCATCAAAATTCTGCAGAACTTTGGTTTGCCTTCGATGTTTATCTTCTGTCTTTTGACCTGGTCCTTTTAAGTTGTGGATGAAAGCTTTTTTTTTTTTTTTTTTTGTCTTTAAGCATTTCTCCCTTGAGTTTCATCTTGCTTGTTTAATGCTGCCATTGTTGTGTTTTCCTCAAAGGTACATAAACTAATCAAACCTATCCCCATTATGCACTTTCCACCAGCCATGTTAGATATGTAGTTTGCAATGGCTCATGTGTTAGTGGTATGATTGGTATTGCTTAAGGATTACAGTTTCTACATTTGTTGTTGACCCAAACATTGCCTTTGGTTGCGTTTAGTCATTTCTTAATTAAAATTGCTTTTTTTTGTGGCACTACATGATGGATAAGCAATTATGCTCAGTACAGTTAGTGAGAAGTTTTAAAGGAAATGAGGACTACACAGTCAAAAAGAAAAAAATAGCAATCCCAAAATGCACTTTTAAAAGTTTGAGTGAGATTTACTGTATAAGAAAGTTTTATATGTATGTGTATATAAAGAGAGAGGGAGAAAGATAATTCATCCTAGTTTGCTCTTGGATATAAATGCATAAAAAATAGTTTTATAAGAATCAAATTTTTTTTGAACAGCATTGATGTTTATTTTTTTACTGATTAATTTGAATTATTTTAAATTTCTTTTTAACCCTTTGAGTACATCTGTATATTTATGGGGAGTGGGTATTGATCCTCAGTACATGTGTAGGCTTCCTACTGCTGCCTCATAGTAATTCTGTAAAATATACATTTCCATTGGGATCAATACCCACTCCCCATAAATATGCAGGATACTCTTCAAAGGGTTAAAAAAATCCCTCCTTCCCTGCAATCAGATTCTACTACCTCAGTTAAACAGCAGTAATTGAGAAATGTAAATAAAAAGAATTATGGATAATGACAATGTTCTAGCATCCATAACCCTATTTGTTTTGTTGTTTTTTTTTTTTACAATCTTTTAACTCAGCATTAAAATACTCAATCTATAGTGGTGCTGCGTTATACCTACAGGAAAGGATTACAAGAGCTTCCTAAATTATCTGTATTGCCTAATTTTTTTTACTTGTATATATTGCAATGTTGTTTGTTAATTTTTTTATTAAACTTGAAAGCTGAAAAAAATTCCAAAATTTTAATTTACATTCTGTAGTTTTGTTTGTGTGCCTGCAAGCATGCACCTTGTGTTACTCTAATACTTAATTTCTTGTTTAAAATTTACCTGAAAAGCAAACTGTAGTCAGGCTGATGATTATTACTGAAAGTTTTTATGGACCCGTGCTTTAGTAACTGTAATAATCTTCATGTTTATTACATTGTTACTTTTGCCATTGACAAGAAGATAATTTTCCTATTATTATTTCAAGAAGTACAAACCAAACTAGATATGCCTATGGTTTAAGTAATTTGTGATTTGTGAAAGTGTCCCTACATGCAAAGATCATTCATTGCTATCTTACTAATTTTAAGTCTCTAGCTGTCTTTTTTTATTTTTTCTTTTCCTTTCTTTTTCTAAACTGTAATACTTATGTCTGTTCAGAGATTTAAGATGGAATTACATTGTCAGACTACAGTTTTCATTATCTTTAATGATTTTCTAATAATTTCTTGTTGGCATTTTTCATGTTTGCACCTCACTAACTCTCCAGTAGTACACATGAACCTATTTCATTCCTGACATTTAATTTCTCTTTCTCATTGGCCATTGAGGAAATTGATTGAATTTTTGGTCATTTTAGCCTATTGTTATGACAGTGCATTGTTTACTATGAAGGATTTATGATGGTTTGTTTTCTGTTATTTATACTTTGTCACTTGTAGATGCTTCAAATTTTATTTTTCCAACTACATTTAAAGTATTTTCTAAGTGAAAACTCTGATTAATTCTCTGTTATAAAATTTACTGTATATCAGCTTTGCTCATTATTAGGAGACACTACTTTATTCTAAAAGAAAGTTAGTTTGTATTATTTTGATGTTCTGTGAGAGGCAAAAATAGAGACATTGAACATTGACCTGACAAAAATCAAGTAAAAACGCTCTTTTCGATGGGGTTTTTTTGTTCATTTTTGGTGTATCATTTGTCTGCTCTGCTCTGCTTAACCATATACACTATGCTTCTAAAATGGAGGTTGACAATGACAAATTAAATATTTACTGTAAAATAAAGTTTACATGGTGCTTCATGATTTGCATCAAGTATTTTCCCATACTTGACACATTTAAGTATATTGTATACTACATATTTGAAAAATGTACTTAATTGTTCTAAATCTCCTGTAAATTAGTTTCACAAACTTTTAATACTGCTTTGTACAGAAACACATGTATTATACACATCTGCCAATTGTGTGCGTGTCCAATTTTCAGTGTAAATGAAAAAATGAAAGATAGTAAGCTTCTTATTTACTTCTACTCTACTAATTTTGATTGTTTGTTTTTTTTTTCAGGCATTTTGTTTGATCATATGTATTTATTATTTCCAGGGTGGTGGTTTTCAGGCAATGTGGTTTTTGTCCACCAGTCTTGCATCAACTGATATTTTAACAAGATCCAATCTATGATCCTATCTGCAGTCCATGAGCAGGAGAGGAAGTATCATTAATGAAGAAATACTTTTCTAACAAAATCTTAAGCTTAAAAAAAAAAAACTATTTTAATGTTCAAGAAAAAGTTGCTATAATTCATCGTTTTATGGTTTAAA
Source organism: Nautilus pompilius (assembly GCA_018389105.1). Classification (NCBI taxonomy): domain Eukaryota; kingdom Metazoa; phylum Mollusca; class Cephalopoda; order Nautilida; family Nautilidae; genus Nautilus; species Nautilus pompilius. The sequence continues at coordinate 883,170 of JACATO010000348.1, read as the reverse complement.
ATATCTTGAAATGTGCCCTCAGACATATATAGATGCTTCAGTGTTTGAAAATAAAATTTTGACATATATAACGCAATCATGTTTTGCCACACTATCTGGCTGATAAACAAGCTAAGACAGAAAGTTTATTCTAGGGAGAGGAAGAAATTTGTACTTTTTACATGGTGTAGCATGAGTACAGTCCAGTGCACCAGCTGTTGGATATATCCAGGTATGAAAGATGCACTGAGGCTCAGCATATCTCATGATCACAATATCACTCTGGGCAAAGATTAAAAATTTTTTTCAAAAATTATTTTAAAATGCTTATAAACTTCTAGTGAAAAAAAAAAATTTAATATTCATGAACATTGATCCAATATAATACAAGAGTATCCATGGAAGTCTGATTATTCTTAAATATTGAGCTGCTTGTAGTAGTCAGGAAATAAAATCCATTTTAATGGTTTATGGATCAACATACATTACAGACAAAGCGAGTTTTGCTTCACTCAGTACCTATCAAATCCAAACTATCTGGAGAAAATTTAATGTAACTTCCTCCCTTTCTCTTCTTTTCTATTCAGTTATATAAAAGATGCTAAGGGATGTTCCATAAACCCAGTAAAAGATAGGATTGGCTTTAATATGAAGGTGTATTTAATTTCTTTCCTCCCATTGCATATCAAAGTCAAGCAGCTGGTGGATACTAAATTTATTGCTGACAAATTATTTGGTTCAGATATTTAGATTGTATGAGGATCTTATACTTTTTAAAAGATAGATTTCTTTCTCTTATTGAAATGAGTATAATGTTTAAAATCTAAAATGCCAACTTGCTTTTTTGTTTTTAAAAAAAGTTTTTAGGGCTTCCAAAGACACAATCCATGCATTGACATTTAATTTCCTGTTCACTCAAACAATGCATGTTGATTTTTCCTCATTGTGATTGGAGCAACTGCTGCTGCTTTGTACAAAGAGGAGTTGTCTTACTGCCTGCTAAATGTCATTGGTTAAGTTTGTTGACAATGATCTAAAGAAAACTATTCAATTCTCTCACCATCCTCATCTTTCTCCCACTACATCAGTTAATTGTCAACATTGCATCCAGGTCATTAATCACATGCACCATATCATTCATTAGCACAGCAGTATGTTTACTCTCTTCATGAGTTTCACAGTTTAGTCATTTTTGTAAAAATTAACAAATTTGAGAATTTTTAACATGTATAAAAGAATTCTAATTAAATTAAACTAGGTTTTAATTAAAACTAACTGACAGATTTAAGATTCACAAATTGATCTAAATATTCTGGAAAGAATCCCGAGATTCCTAAGATCAGTCCTTTCTGGAATCTCTGTCTCCTTTCTTCAATAAAGGTTCTATACCTGTAAATGTATAGGTAGACCAGAAAATGTAAAACCAAGAAATATTTGGTGTTATTGTACAAGATCACTTTGTTCATCAACATCTTATGTATTCCTAATATCCTACTTTACATTTTTAACAGCTGAAATATATTCCTTTGTTTATAATTACTCTAGAATTTACAAAAAAAAAAAAAACCAAAAAAAAACTTATTTTTAACTAACTTTCTCCAATTAAAAAATGTTGAGAATGTCTCTTGATCCCTATTTAAATATAATCTGCAATTTTTAGCATTAAATTCTTTCTATTTTATCAGTTTAGTTTTATCCAAAATTTTTCTATTGTTTCCATTGTTTGTTTGTACCATTACATTATTAGCCAAAAATCAGAAGTTTGTATAAATTATATATATCATATGTAGAATATTCTTGCTTTATGACAGATTCTTTACCTAAAATGAGTAGCCCGATTTTTTTATCTTAAATTTTTGTTGTCTAGAATTTATGACCTAATTTTACTACTCATCGGTTAAAGTGGAAATCTGTTGCTAGTGGGCAGCTGGTAGTGGATTGCTGAGAGAAGCTTAATCTGTAGGTAATAATCCAGGAGGAGTTATGCCATTTGCCTCAATCAAATTGCCAGACACTACCGACCTGTTCCATCCTTGTGAACCACTTCTGTTTAGATGCGGTGGAGAGCTAACCTTATCATTTACCATTATTTCTGCACCTTACCTAAGTGCTACTGACACATCATATTACTTACCCACACGCAGACCCATTGTGTATATTTATATATAGCACATTTGTGTGATCACTAGTGGTAGTAGTTTTGAACTCTGTTCTTGCTGTGTGCCACTTAGTCTCCAGTCCTAATTTTAATCATGAGAGGGCACTCCATAGCAAGTTTTCTTCACTTTAACTTGCTACTTCTGTGATAAGATAGATCATCCATATTTTGTTTTATTAAATACTTTATAAAAAGTCAATTTTTAAATTTCTTGAGTGGATCAATCAAAAATTAGATTACTTAGATGAAAGTTTTAAAGAAAATTGTAATAATACTATCAACAATAAAATGTTATAAAAAATTGCACCAACACTGATTAAAAAAAAAATTCAATACCTTAATCTTTCTTGGCAGTGTTTGACGATTTTTGCTATGTTCGAGTGCTATAGATATAGTATGGCTGATCAAGTAGGTTTTAGTTTAACACTAAAATAATTAGTAGGATACAACAATGATTATAACCTGGAAAAATCATACAAAACATCACCTATATATTAAATATTTTGCTAAAAATTAAATTGATCCATTGTTACTGGTAACTAACTAAAGATCCACAGTGGTGGTGGTGGTGGTGTCTTTTTTCTCTGTTTTAAATTTAAATATTAAAAAATTAGTTGATCAATGCCTAGCAGAAGGCTCTTAGTCTTGTTGTTTTGTTACCAATTACTAAAAGATTGTCTTCAGATATAAAGTAAAGAAGTCTATATACTTTTAAATTTTTGTACTCTAAACAACAAGAATAGATTTATATTTGTTGATATATTCAAACCAGGCATAATTAAATTACTGACACCATATAAACTGTTTCTGGCAGAAATATTACAGTTTTGAGTTGACGTTAAATACCAGTGTATTATTAAGGTTATAAAACCGGTGCATACTTCTTTGTCGTATATTAATGCACTCTGGGGAGTGCAACAGGAAATTAAATTTTTACTCTACTACTGACTTGTGTAATACTTCAGTTTTTGCATCACTACAATTTCTTATTCGCCATACCACTATAAATAAATATATAAATAAATAAAAGGAGATACTAAAACAGTTAATGTCAGCATTTAATAATTCATTATCTTTCAGAGAAAAATGATAAGAAAATGTTTATGGGCACTGTAAAAACCTTGCAATAAAACATGGCCAAAATGATAGGGGGGGAAACTCACAAAAAATTACCTCATTGCCATGCAGCTTGTTATTTGAGATCAGCAAAGAAACTATTTTCTGTAAACATTTTTCTTCAGCCTGACTTGCTAAAGGAATGTGCCTAAGGCATATAATAGAAAAATAGAATACTTTTCCAATAAATTAATTTGTTCAATGTAAATTTTGATTTTGCTCTAGGGCTATGGGGACTATTTGATTAATTGTTACTGGCTTGATCAGCCCCTCCCCAATATACTTAAAAAAAAAAAAAAAAATTCTTGTGGTTTTTTTGTTTTAATTATATTTAAAAATAGACTGCTGTTTGATACAACAACAACTATTTCAGTCTCAACAATAGAGATAACCTGTCTACATAGGAGACAAACCTGGTGAGAGAGCATAATACTGTAGTTTTCTCTCTGCTAGAGAGCATTGACTATTTTGCACTACAAGGGGCCTGGCACTTCTGACTTTTGCAGGGATAGAAAAATGTCCAACTAGAACTTTTTATTTATAGATGTGGGAAGAAACCAGACTGACTGGAAAAAATCCTCATGACCAGCTGGTGAAGAAGAGCAGAGAGATACACAAACCAAGCCCACCAAGCCTGGGATTTGAACTCTGACCTTCAGAATTAGCAGTCTAGTAGTTTAACCATTAGGTTATCAGCTACCCATTTTAAAATGGTGGTTCAAGCGTTTCCTCTATGTGTAATGTTAGTATTTCTAGTTGTAACTCGAGTGCATACACAATAAGCTTTGTATATTTACACACTTCTGTATGAAAAGACTGTATCTGTAGAACTGTAGTTTTGACTTTCGAATACACTCAGGTTGCTTCTGATAGACAGACTCTTGAGCTGTGTACTATCATTCAACAGATCTCTCAGGATAGTGGGCCTAGCAAGGAGGTGATAAGTTCCCCAGGCACTCTACTCCCTGTAGGTACTTCTAAGGCATAGCCACCTTGATGCTTTTTTTATACTCTTATTCTGATGTATTATACTGTATTCTGATGCTGCTTTGCTGTCTAGATGAGAAACCAATTGGCTTCTTTGAAATTTGAAAAAAATACTAGTTATGTATGAATAAATTTTAAATAATGAGAAGATAAAAATAATTGCTGAGCTGAAAGTTAAATATGGAATTGTCATTGTTTTTATCTGAGAAAAATTTAGAAAGTTTTTAAATCAGTTATTTTTTTGTGCATGCCACATCAAACTTTGTGTTTTAAGAATTAATTTTCAAGTTTAATGCAGTTTAAGGCTATTTTTAAAATTCAGTTTCTAGATTAGTTCAAGATGACTGATTTAAGTTGCCAGTAAATTCCAATTTTCTGTGAAAGCAGGTTTTAAAAACTTCTAACTTAAAAAAAAAAAAAACATTTTAAATAAAATTTTTGAGTGCTAAGATTGTTTTTTTTTTTTTTTCCAGTGTTATCAAACACTGGTCAACACAATTTTTGCTGACTTGTTTCTGACTAATTTGGGGGTGCTGAACTCAAATATCACATTGGTTTTTGCCTATCACATCAAGATTTTGTTCTACAGCCATACCCCCATTTTCGATCAATCACCAGAGAAAAGTACCCGATTACAATGATTTCCACAATCACCTATTCTTATCATTTTACTTAGAATACCATTCCAACAAACAATACCATGAATCAATTTTGAGATTAACAAATATATTGGTTAACTATGACATATCAGGTCAAAATATTGAAATAGAAAAATATAAATCTATGCTAGAAAATTGAATGAATTTTAGTCAAAAATGGGCACAAACTAATCGAGAATGTTCTATCATTTCATTTAGAATACTGTACAAACAAAACAATGACAGACATGGGTTTATTTACATTAACTGATATCAGTAAATGACACATTCTTCCTTCATGGATTAAATTTTTGTTTGTAGGCTTTTCTGGAGTGCTTCATTTCCAGACAGTCTCTTTTAATACTCCAACAGTAGTCGGCCATCATGTGAGTATCCCACCTTCCTCAGTATCGTTCCTCCATAGTTTGTATATCTTGATGGAACCTTTCACCTTGCTCATCACTTACGTCACCTAGATTTTCAGGAAATTTATCAAGATGACTGTTGAGGAAATGAACCTTTATGCTCATGTTGCAAGCCAGAAGATGAAAATTCTTAAGCAATGTTTGAATAAGATCTTTGTAATTTTCAGCTTTTTTGATTCCCCGGGAAATTTTTCACAACAGCCACGAAAGAATTCCATGCTCTTTTCTCCATATCACTGATGGAGCCTGTGAAATGTTGATCTCTCATCAGTTTTCTGATTTGTGGCCCGTCAAACACACCAGCTTTTATTTTTTCATAACTCAGGCTAGGAAATGTTGTGCAACAGTCACCTTCTATGCTCAGAGCTTTAACATACTGCTTCATTAGACCCAGTTTGATGTGGAGAGGAGGAAAGATGATTTTTACCCGATCTACTAGTGGTTGGTTTTTGATATTTGGTTCTCCGAAATTTAAGCATGTTCTCACCGGCCAGTTCTTCTGAATCCAATGCTTGTCCTTAGCTCTACTATCCCAGAGGCACAAGAAACATGGATATTTCGTGTATCCTCCTTGTTGACCAAGTAAAAAGTTAACCATTTTAAGATCCCGTAGAACAAAAACTTGACATGATAGGCAAAAACCGATTTTATTATTGAAACCATAGCTCCAAAATTAGTTAAAAACAAATTTCAGATCTTAGTTGGCAGAAAAAGGTGAAGAAATGTTGGCCAGTGTTATCAGTCTGACTTAAGTCCTTAGGTTTTCCCACTTAGCATTGGGGGGTTAGGGTCATAAAGTAAGGAAGGCGTTTTAAAGAGCTTGTAACAGCTGGGTGCTATAGTGGAGAGAGCCTTAAAAAAATTTCTCAAGAATTCATGAAATATAATAGACAGACAATGAATTTTAATTACTGGTTATTACTATTTTATTCTAGACTGCTGAATGGATTGTTATCACCATTAAAAGTCATGATAATGAAAACTGGTTTGGCTTTCTACAGTTTAATGCTTTGCAGTTTTTTGGTTATGTTATCTGTTGTTGTGCTGAAAACAAAAGAGAAGCAGCTTTAAAATATCTTTTAATTGTATAACAAAGAGCCACTGAAAATAATTGCACTATTTTTTGTTGTTGTTGTTGTTCTATTGTGCTAATATTTTGTGAATTCATAAAAAAATTCTTTGTTTTCTACAGTATTTTATACAAGTTTTATTCTTAAACTTCATGCATAATCTAAAGGAAGTCTCTTTGGCGATCTGTTTTAAAGTAGTAGATTGATCCAAACCAAATTATGTGTGTTGTCATCCATCCGAAACTCTCTATTGGAACACCTTTAATTATTCATGAACTACAGTTTTAGAAGAAAAAAAGAAAAAGGTGGTTTAACAATCATGACGGTATGAATAATTCAGTTATTATGAACAACACAATGCTGAAATTACTAAAAAAAATCCAGCACTATTTGTGAATATTCTTGAATTATCCAACCAATTGATGTAGAATCTAAGAATGTTATGTAAATGACATTTACAGTTTGTTAGGGGAGTGTTGAGATTTAGCTCTCTGATAGTTCTAAAATTTTATTATAACTGCTGTTATAAATTTTATATGATGTGATATGAATACTTATTTACTTGCACTATACAATTTTTTTTTTTAGTTTACTCTAAATAAAACTGGAATTGAACATTCTTTAATGTAAATAAACAATTTTAAATCATATTTTTAGTCAGATTATTATTTATCTATATGGTTATTTAGGTAATGATTAAAACAAAATTTAAAAGAAGAAAATAGTAAGTGGCAGATAACAATGAAGCTAAATTAAATGAAAAGTGTTAACAGGCAATGATTTTTAATGCTATAAAAGGTTGGTATGTTATTAAAGTATTCGATTTGCTTAGGTCAAGTTTCATGTGTATTCTCTTTTACCCAGGCAAAGCTTGATTATAGTGCATTATTTACGAGGTTGGGTTTTGTTAAACTATACAGATAACTCTTAAACACCTGCTCAAAGACTTTTGGCAAAACTGACACAGGTTTTCTTTAATTGAAGGAAAAAAATTCACTGAGAAAAACATGCAAATAAATGAACATGTTGAGAAAGGTTTTTAAAAAAATTTGAGACAATAAAAACTGAAAAAATCTGTAAACAACAATTATTTTATTATACAGGAAGACCCCAAGTTACATAATACGTGACTTATGTAAACAATTCCTGTAAACCCAAAATTTACATTAAGTTAGCAGAACGCTGCTGCTTGTTGTTGTTGTTGTTGAGCGAGTTGGACTTCCAAACAAGGCCCTGTCAGTGGCATTGCATCCCGTAAAGACAAGTGGCCTGTTCTCTGTCGAGTCGTCCTTGTGATTGAGAGACGTTCGTCGAGCCGACAAGCGGCCCGGTCCACCCGACACCAGGGGCCACAAGGACCCGGGAGGTCTCTCTCATGTCGGGCGAACGCTGCTGCTGTCGCTATGTGGTCGTCTCGGCAAGTTACGCAGTTTCTTTGATGCTATTACGTGATCTTCCTCCCTCCCTCTCTCTCGTATGCAGCACGTGCACATTCTCTCATTAGACACTACACATAAAGCATCTCATGCATCACTTGTAGTTTTCTTCGAATGTTTTCATTTTCTAGTGATTTATTCACCTTAATTATGACTGGAAAAAGGCAAAGTGGTGGAAACGTGCTGAGCCTGTGCATAAACGCACTAAAATAGACTTAGAAATGAAAATAAAGATGATAAAGAAATATGAAGGTGGACAATCTTTAGCAGCCATTGCATGTGAACTAGGTTTTTTGGTGTTGACAGTGAATACTATAGTTAAAGATGCTGTCCGCATTAAAGAACATGTGAAAGTATCTGCACCTCTAAAGTCTACAATAATAACGAAACAGGATGCTGGTGCTGTCTATGGAATGGAAAAATTGCTTACCATGTGGATGGAAAACCAGATAGAGGCTTAATGGAACACGCCTTTGTATGTGATTCAGGAAAAAGCACGAAGCCTTTATGCAGACATTAGTGAAAAGCAGGCAAATACTTGGAAAAGTTTTATGGCTAGCAATGGTTGGTTTGATAGATTTAAAACTTGTGCTGACTTTTGTAATGTTAAAGTGAGTGGTGAGGCTGCTTGTGGCGTTGTTAATGCAGTTGAAAAGTATCCTAATATGTTGAAAGAAATAATTGAAAAGGTGGTTATATGGTGCAACAAGTGTTCAATGTTGATGAAACGGGGTTATTTTGAAAAAAAAAGGCCTAACCGCACGTACATTTCAATGGAAGAGAAAACAATGCCAGTTTCAAAGCAGCGGATAGACTAATGCAGCTGGTGACTTTAGGATTAAACCATTGCTTGTTTACCATTCCAAGAACCCATGTGCGTTCAAAAGAATCAGTAAGGCAACACTCTCCGTTCATTATTGTTGAAATTCAAAAAGCATGGATTTTTTGTAATACATATACTGTATACTTACACATGTATTTTAGGCAATTCCGACTTATATAAAACTTGACTTACGTAAGGGTCTCCCTGTATACTAAGCTAAAGTATTAGGAAAAAATGTCAAATTTAAAATAAATGTAGCAAAAAAAAAACTCCAGTGATTTACAAATCGGTAGTTTATATTTACTGAAGATTTTTTAAAAATAATAAAAGCATGTTTAAAAAATTGTAGTTTTATAATAAACATAAACAGGAAAACTTTAATTTCATATTTTGGCATAAACAGACATGGTGAGACAACTACAACAGTCATTGATGTCCAAAAACAAATTATTGAAGCTTTGTGTGACAAGAGTTGCCTGAAGTTTGGTGTATATATATACACACCAGATATGCAGTGGTACAATTAATCTGAAAGCATTGCCTCTCAAAAAAAGAAAGAAAAGTTTTAGATTTTATATTGCAATTTTCTTTATTTTCCCCTTGTATGAACAATTTTTGCCTTTTCCTTCAGTTATAGATTCCCATAATAAATATGTATATTAAAATTTGAAATGACTTTTTAATTTCTTTTTTGATGAAAGGATACAAATGAAAAGTTTCATGTTTGTATCCAAATAGTCTGAACTATCAGTAACTGTTGTTCAAATTCTAGAGAACCTGTTTCTGAGAAAACTTTGATTTGTCCTTTTCTAATAATAAGCTGATAATTCATATGATATTTATATTTTTATGGAAAGGAAAGTTAGGGTTAGACAAATATGTTTATTTAAAATTGATTAAGTTGAGGGATTATCAACCTTAATAGGCATTTCATTTTCATCCAGTGTATAGTGCATAAGGAGTCCCAGTATCTGAATGTTTCTTACAGAGGTTTATAGAGATTTTATTAATGAACAATCATTTTTCTTTGTTTCTTTTAATGAAAAAAAAAATATTATAGCAATTTTCTTTTGTAAATACAGTATATTGTAAGCAGGGTTGTACAACTATATCTGTATATTGCTGTATTGGCAATAACTGCAATACCTAAATGATGAAAATTTTGTGATATCCTCAAATGTTGTCACAAAGCTATTCCTGATAAATCTCTTAAATTAGTAAAACTAATCAGATGTGCTTATTTGGTTGAAGAAAATCTCAAGGGAGAGAACAGGAGACGTAGTTAACCATGAGTTTGTAGGAGAAGGGATGGAAATATAAGGATGGTGCCATAAGTAACATGATTTCAACCAGCATCAGCTGGCAATGGTTACCAGCGTGTGCTTGAGGAAGTTGCTTGAGATGAACAAGACAGAACCATACTTCAGTGTTATAAGTTAAAATGAAAGTAAAACTGACTGAAAATATGTGTATTTCAATTTTCTAAAAAATCTTTCTTACATGAGATTAATTCTGCTGTAGACAATTAAGATTATATATATAAATGCAGTAACCAGCTAATGTTACAGTATTTCTAAGATCTCTAACAAAAGAAAGGAAAAGCTTAAAAACATTGAAATTATTAACAGTAACAAATTAGGATCATTTGTCTAAAATTATTTATCAGCATGTGGATAGGAAGTGGTCAAAAAGCATCAGTATAAGGTGAAAGAACGCACCACAACTATGATAAAAATATTGGCAAAAAGCATTGATTTTTATAATTATTAGAAAAATGGAGTAGAATTTGAAATATGGAAGTATTTTTCCTACCATTCTGCTAGAATGTAAAACACTACAGGTAAAGTCACAAACTTTATTATCAAGAAATTACACTCTTGTACATTATGATAATTTGTTATTGCTCTGCAGCATATCCAACTCTAATTGTACATAAAATTTTGGAATTAATTTGGTTCACATTTGGAAATGAAATTTTCCTATCATGCTGTTCTGATAGTCTCTCATAAAATTTTCAACTTTAAATTTTCTGCATATTCACATACATCAGACTCGATAAACTAGGTAGGAAAACAACAAAAAATAACATGTCTATAGATCTTTGATTGATTGATATCAGAAAAGAATACTATAGTGTAAAAAAAAAATAGTGTAGGATGGTTTTGTTTTCATACTTTTGTTGTACCAATGGATGTGTTCAGAAGAATTTAATAAATAATAATGTGGTCAGCTCCATAGTATCCTAAAGGAGATATATATGAAAAAAAAACAACAACCAAGGGCTTTTTTTGCAAGAAGAGAATTATATTGATTTTTTTTTGCTTTTAGTGTTCATTCCTTTAGAAATCTTTTGACCAGGTAACTGTAGATAACCTATCACAAAAACATGCCAGATCTGTGATTTTATAGTTAATGAATAAGAAAAACAAATATGTAGCCTAATGAAGACCATAGACAGCACAAAAGTATCTGATGTATTCAGACTGCTGCTGATTGTATGTACTGGAATTCCTCTTTTTTCAGATGTGAGAGGAAAGTGAAGCAACCAGAGAACACCCACATGACCAGCTGGTGAAGAAGAAACTGTATCAGGGAGGTATGCCAAACATTATATGTATACAGCAGGTAGGAAAGCATTTGTCATCAAAATGTTTAAAAGAAAAAATGATTTAAACCTGAATGAGCTGGATATAACCAAATGTAAAAGTTTAATGTGATTTTATTGCTGTGGTATTTCAGAAAGACTTTCAGAAAACATTTAAACATCCTTAAGCTTATGCTTTGTCAGCTGTTGAATATGTATTAACTTTTATTGCTTTTTTGTGTTTTCTTTCAAGTGGACTGGTGGCAAATTTCGTAAGGTGGTTGTATTTAAACATTGGCAGCTCAAAGGAGCTGCTGGCCTGTGGATAAGATTAAGTATTGTTTGACTGTAAACTTAGTGTATAACAGTAGAAACTTTATAATGGTGTGACAAGGGCTAATTATTCTTGGCAGAAAATGCAGGACAAAGATTGGTTAATCTGTTGCTGTGTCAGCGCTTCAAGCAATCTTCAAACTTGTAATTATGTTGTTTTGTAAAGCACAGCTAGATAAAATGGGGCTTCATAACAAAGCTATTAAATTTGTTTTTCTTATCTTTTGAATTTATACAATGACACTATTGCTGTGACTGTGAGAGAAATTAACAGTTTACACTGATCACTAAATGTCCAATTTTTAAAAAAAATTTAAAGTAGCATTGCTCAATTTTGGCTTCCTATGCTATCTTTGCTCAAGTCACTAATCTTGTCTTTCATAGTAATATTACCTGTTGAAGTCTTTCCTTTTATGGTTAGATTAATTATTAATAAAATAATAATATTTTTGTTTGTTATTTTAGATTATCACTTTCAAATACATATAAACTGGTTGCTATAAGTGTGGACTTGCCAATAAAATAATAACAGAGGATAGTTCATTGAAAAATGTCTTTTGTGATGAAATTTGGAAATAAAAGATTTATTAAGCAAATAGATTTTCTATCAGTAATGTATTAATAAATTGATTTATGTTTAGCATATTTCAAAATAGTTCACAATTATTGCTAAAAGTGACAGAGAATATGTGCAATTAAAACTAATTCCCTTTCATCTTTTTTTTGTTCTATATTGAAACAATCATACCTATGTATAATAAATTGTAACTTTTAAAATTTACTTTTACAAATAACCTCCATTTTTTTCCTGTAGATGCTTTAAAAAAAAAAAAAAAAGAAGAGGGAATAGCCATATGTGAATTGTGGTCCATTTGTAAAAATGAAGAAACCTCATGGATGAGAACCCCAAAGAATTTATTTGTTAATGAATATATTATAAATTAATATATGCAGAAGAACAGGGGGGATGTAAATTAATGCTTCGTTAATCCACTCAGATTTTTCAAATTTTAGAATGAATAAATCACTAGAAACAACAAATAACTTAGATTTTAAAATTCCACATAATGTTTGTTTTATTTTTAAGTGTATTTATTTCATGCTTTCTCCACTAGAAATCTGACTCATTTTTTGTAGTTTTTAAGAGTTTTTTTTCTTTTTCTAACTCTTTATTCTCAGTTCAAAAAAACAACAACATGGGCATGATTTTGAATTTAAACTGCTAATGTTGCTGGCTTTTTATTCTAATGATATTTGTTAGTAATTAAAGAATCTTTATTAATCAAACAAAAGTCTTCATGTAATATTAATAGTTTAAAATGTCGATATCAGCATGTTTTTATTTTTGCCAGATGGAAGAATTAAGCTAATAATCTTTTATCTGAATTTATTGGTAATAGTGAATGTCATGAATATTGATGTGTAATTATTTGTATTGGGTACTGAGTCATTCATATTATACATTTTGTCCTGTGTACACTGGTGGCCATAATTGTGGACTCATATTCCATATATCTCACACAAATCGATTTATTAGTGCACATAGTTACATGTATATTAAGATAAGACTGATAGAAAATATATACATGACCAAACATATTACAGCAAGTTAATTGTGGAATTTTGATCACAAGGCTATTTTCATCAAAATAACCTTTCTTGCTTGATGATAGATTTACATATTTTCTATAAGTTATTTAATCATAAAGAAATTTAGTTTAGTTTCAGTTTAGTAGTTACAAGGCAGGAAATGATCGTAGTTTATACAAGGGCCCCAAGGGAAGCAAACAGGCTATTAATATCTTTCTTCAGTAATAATCACTAATTATTATTCTAGTCACTATCAGTTCTGTTACTTAAAAAAAAAAAATTTTGGCATCAAATCATGCTGGAATCTTAGTTAATTTGTAATTAGATACTGCTAATATTAACAACTATAAATAGCCATGTACATTTGTCCCTGTATACTTGCTCAAAATCCCTAATTATTTTGAAAACCTTTATTGGATTTCCTTTTAAACGTATTTTTAATTTTTCAGCATATATCAAATGCTTGAGAGCTGAAATCATGCTAATAACTCTATGCCAAACTTTTCCCATAATAAATCAGTATCCTTTGTCAAAGCAGGAGTCCAGCCCACACCTGCAGAGAATTATCAAGACGTGAACAAACCAAGGATTTATACAGTGGAACTAAAACTATTAATACTTTTATGCTTGATGCTCCAGTTAATTACTAACCTTCTATTTGCTTTGTTTGCAACTGAAATCCACTGCTCTTTGCATTTGAGATTTTAGTTAACATTTATTCTTAGATTCTTTTAAAATACTCCCTAGATACTTCCTAAAACATCTTTACAACTATTCTTGTAAAGAATATAAATGATTAAAGTTTGCATGCATTTTGTAGCAGAACAAACAGTTATTGTTTGTCATCAGGTAAAATGGTAAGCTAGTGGTTTACTTTTGGCTTTCTGATAATTGCTGTTATATCTTTCTAGCACTTTTCTCATACTTACACATCCTCTTTTTTTGTTTTGTCAGGGATTTTAACTGTGGTAACTTTTCCAACAACTTTTTTACTTTCTAATTGTTGAGTTATTTCACCTTAAAGCTGACCAACAATAGAAATCAGTTCTGCATGCGATTCCTTGTCCAATAGCCACATGATTAACAACTGACCACAGTCCTGTTGCACAGCACTTCATCCCTCTCTTAGAACAACCACTAAGACATTTGAGAGGGATTATTGGGTAGCTATTTACAAGCCTCTTCAGGAAATTTAAAAAAAAAAGCTTGATAAAGTGATGAAGATCATATTAATTCAAACAAAGGTACAAGGCTGAGTAAGAGGTATTTGGAAATCTTTGGCTTGAGAAGGCTATGTCCAAAGAAAGGCTGAGAAAAATTTAGTGAGGGCTGATATATATTTAGTTCAGCATGAAGGAGGAAATTTGAAGGAATTAGACTTTAAGTAGTGCTTAGGTTGGAAAGTTAATTGAGATCATTGGGATCCTTATAAAGCAAAAATATTGTAGTTTTGTACATCATGCTATACCTTCTGGGTATTGATTGATAGGCCCTGGTTTTATCATACAGAAAGACAATGGCTCCAAACACACTGCATAACTCAATAAACAATATCTGTCTCAAAAAAAGAAGCAGATGGAATCTTGAAAATGATGAATTAGGCAGCTCAGTCCAGCTTTCAAATTGATTAAATAGCTTGGATGGTGAAAGCATGTAAATAGTCATTAGTAAAAAGGAAGATAGTTTTATGAAAAATTCTTGAGGGATTAAAATTTTGATATAAATTTATGATATTTCATTGAATGCTTTTAGTAAAATCCATATGCTAATATACATGCAATTATATACACTAATAAACCAATTACATATTAAATGTGAGATGGATATATTTGCAATTATGGCTGCCAGTGTTTGCTACTGGATAATTTGAAAAAAAAGGTGACATACACAGATTTCCACAAGGGAGACAACCCTGGTGAAAGTGCAAGAGATATAAAATAAACAACAGTACTCAATTGGGTTGCTTGTCCAGAGGACCTGGATAAAGTCTTCTCTGGTGGTGATGGTAAAATTAATAAAATCTGCTGTCATCACTTTCTTACCACCTTGAGTTGCAAAATGTTGCAGTTTTAAACATTTTAAATAACATTTTTTATTTCTCATTCATAGATAGAGGACTAACACAGTCATTTGTTATAAATGTTTTGTTGTGGAAAATGGCAAGTAAAGATAAGCAATTGAGTAAAGTACTTTGTTAGTGCTTGGTCAAGCCATCTTTTAACATCCTGTTTGGCATTGAATCATCAAAAATTTGTATCATGGTCTGGTCCAGGTTTTTTTTCCTTATCCATTTGAAAGTTTCCTTTCATTATATTGGTGGTATATGGATGGTTTTTATTAGCTGACAATCCAAATGCTTCCACTGGTACTTTATTGGATTCAAATCAGAACTTTGGATATTTAGGAAAGAAAGTAAATACTTTGATTCTTCCTTCATATTGTGGTCACACAAGAAGTGTGGCATATAATGTCATGTTGCTAAAGAATATGACATTGAATCTCAGTATGCCTTTCTACTACAAAGGTCTTTAAAATGGCAATGCATCTGGCAGAAATCAAAATGTCTTTTAACAAACATGTTTGCCTTTCAACCATGCCGAATTGCTTTCCATACCATGATACTCCTGCTTCTATACTTGACTATTGGCTTAAAAATTAGTGTTGAAAGTCTTTGTTAGGACTTGTCTAGAATACATGCCACCACAGTACAAAGATCTTTTCAGACAATTTTTCTGATCAAACCTTTTGAAGCATTTTCCTATTGGGCCAAAATAATTTCTTGCACGCTACACATACACACACACACACACACACACCTACACACACACAATGTGACCAAGTTTATGGAATATATATATATATATATATATATATATATATATATATGTATGGTCTTATGGTGTCCCCATTTCTAGTTCATTTTGCGACAGCAGTCATAATATTGACCTCAGATCCATAAGAAATGGTGAGACCTTTAGTAGTCTATCGTTGACTTTGGCCACACACACACACACACACACACACGTGCATGCGTGCATAAATGGTGCACAAACAAAACCTCAGGTAAACAGAAATATTGGATCCACCTGATTTCAGTATGGTGATAGTGCACACTAGTTATCTGCCTACCTAAGTATCCAATATATGTATAAAGTCATACCAGAAATTTTGGTCAACCACATTCATTTATGGGGTTATGAAATTAATATGGTAAGGCACTATATTTATGGTATATAAAGAATAAGATAAAGATATTTAGCTGCTGGTAAACATTCTCACAAAAAGCCTACATTCTTCTTTTTTTACAAAGCAAGTAGTATAATCTGTGCCATTTCAATGTGGGTAGTTCACATGTCTGCAATTAGGTTAACAGCAATACTTTCAATAATAATGTTAAAATTCATTTAAAGCAAAATTGTTCATTTGATAAACTTATATTTTTGAAGGCTTACTATATAATAAAAATCAAAACATTTCTATCCTCCAAAATTAGTGGAATGTTTCTAAAATGTAAAACTAGCATCACTTGAATCTCAGTCCATTATTTTCAGATGAAATTTCACATTTATGTTGATTTTCCTGCTGCTTTTATTCCCCCCCTAACATTACCTACTTTAAATATCTGTGTTTAAACTAAAACCTATAGCAAGACTAATTAACTGTTGTGTGTTGTTTTATTTACATACAGTTCTGTTGTGGTCAGTTTATAGCCCATGTCCTTTCTTATGGGATGAAAGGAAGTTTGTATAATTTTCTGAGAAACCAAAATGCCTAAATTGTGCAGATAAACTAAACTACAGCAAAAGTTTATTTCTCTCTTTTTTTGTTTTAGTTTTTTTTCTCATTGTATGTATGTATGTATGTGTGTGTGTATATATTAAAGCAAGTATAAGTTCTTCGAAAGTAAAACTGTATACCTTTCTGGGACATTGAAGCAGGTGTAATTTTTATTTTCTGTTGCCCTGTATATTTACGTAGCTGTTGCTCTATGTATTAACTGGTATTGGTGATTTGAAAAAAAAAAAAAAAAAAACTAATTGCAGATCAATAAAACACTTTAAAACACTTTTGGAAGATTGTCTACACCAGTAAAATAGTATGGAAATCCTGAGTAAATGTTCAAAACCAAAGAATTAGTTTTTACTGCTATTTCTTGTTTAGCTTCTCATACTTTTTGTTTCAAATCCATAGCAATGTCGTCATAAAATAATAATCTTATTCCTGTGTACATGCTTAATCAATTGACAAGAATCTTTTTTACCATGGTTAAGTCTGTAAAAAATAACCAATTCTGCTGACTTCAGCAAGGGGAGAGTATCTAGTTAGTAGAACTTAGAGGAAATTCTAGCAGAATGGAGTGGCTAAATGGTGTATGTATGTGTGTGTGTATATATAAGTGAGAAAAACCACATTAAACATAGCTTCGAACCTTTGAGAAGCATACTACATTTGCCTCAAGGTAAACAAGTATATTATTTCATCACCTATTCATCATCAGCTCTCTCAGACATTTTGTAAAAATCTTGTTTTAAATCACCAAAAACATGGTTCCAACTGAATGTGATGCAAAAACAAAAATCTCAAATGATATTGATTCATGATGTTTTAACACTGGCATAATTTTATGAAAAAGTTAAATTAAGAGGCTATCAGTAATAGAATATTTGCATTTGTATGCATCATAGCTATTGTATTTAAATATTTCAGAGATTTTTTGCCCCCTTTTAAGCTTGGATGTGTTTGGCTGTAATTTTCATTACTTCTGTTTATCATGTGATGTAAAATTTTGACTAGCAGATGCCCAAAAAGAGAGTGAGAATATTTTTATATTATTTACTCATTTATCTCATCATTTTCTTCCACTTTCTGTTGCATGGGACTGATTTGTTGACACAAAAAGGAAAACTGTACAATAAGCATTAAATACTGATAATAACATTCTTCTGATTTTGTAATGCTAGAGAAGTTCAGTAAAACCTGCCTGAAGTAGCATTGCCATAATGGTATTTGGCCAGGTTTCATCATTCTTAGTATTTGTAAGCTTAATGTGTAGTTTGGTTTATTTTATATATTTGAAAAAATAATTACACTGATAAAAGATAAATTCTTGTGATGTATTAAAAAGTTTTAATTATATTGGTTAAAAAAAGGACTTTAAACATTTTATCTATATAATTCAGTAAATTACAAAAAGAAAAGTAAAAATAAATTCCTTTAAACATTTTTATCTCTTTATTTTCAATGTTTAAATAAAAATCCAATGAAATTCAGAAGCTTGCATATTATTTAAAAATGGGTTAGAATTTCAAATATTTTTCTGCAGAAAATTTTATATGCAAATGCTTGATCCATTATTGCTGGTAAGTTGAACTCCTGCATAATATATTACTGTTAAAGTACTTTTTTTCTTGCTCTGGTGTCTAACTATTAAGTTACTCTTAATCGACAACACAAGCATTTGGTTTAAAAATAAATAAAACTTGTCTCACTTAGATTTCATACTCAGATAATCAGTATGGTGGCAGTTTTTCATATCTCAGCAGGATACCAACATTCAAAGCTTTAAGTATAATTTTGTACTGATGATTTTGTTCTTCAGTCATTGAAAATGAATCTAATCTTTTATGAAAAAATTAGTTAATTTCATGATCATTTATGTGACAGCTACAGGAAAAATTATAATAACATGTCTCATTTTGTATCATTCTCCTATTAGTTATTAAGGTATTTCAAAATAATCTAAACATGCTTTTCTCTCTCTCATATAAAATTTTATATTTAGTGCTGGATTCTAGATTTCAATATCCAACTTTTCAATGAATAAAAAAGTGGCACATCACTAAGTTGAAGCATTCATTAGCAGTTATTTCCCTTAGTAGTTTCCATTTAAATGGCAGTCAATCATTACTTTCAATTATTTATTTGGTTGGTGATTATTTATTTGTTAATTATTATAAATTTAAAAAAAGATTTACACTGTTTTAGCTAATAGAATTCCCTTTTAAACATTACAAATAAATCTTAACTATTAAATATTTTGTGTGCATAAACATCAGCCTCAAGATGAAAGAAAGAGAGAGAGAGAGAGCTGTATTGTATAGGGAATTCAAACTACACTAGAATCCATTGAGATTCATTTGCACTTCCAAAATATTGAGGTCAATTAGTATTGCTATTATGTTCGGCCAAGACCAGTTGAGATGGTATAGAATTTCTTTTTATTTCTGCGGATGTAAAAATCAACATATAGAATGTACTGTTAATGGAGGCTTTGAATTGGTAAGACCCAGGAGAATAGCGCACATGATGTCCATGAATAGTAAGAGTTGTTTATGTCCAGCAGGCAAGCCAGAAACTTTCCATTTGCTTCTCTGGTGGGTAGATCATTGCAGCGGTTTTAAATTTACTGATGCATTAAAATGTGGTAATTAGATTTAATGGATTCTAAGTTAGCCAGAATGCAGATTGACTGACTCTGTATGCAGTGTGGAATAAAATTGCAGGACTACTGGCTATAGAATGGAAACTTCATTCTGTGCTTGTCAATCACCAAGAAGCCACACTTAATTTCAAAACTTAATCTTGAAAAGAGAGAAATTATCAGTGGCATAATAGGATGAACTAGTACAGTCCAGGGACTTGAGACATGATTCTTTAATGTGCATAAAATCCATGTTGCCTAAGATGCTTTCAAGATAAAATGGTACGACCAGAATAATATTACTTTAGTTGATTACAGTTTACTACTAAATGAATGTAGATTTGGAAAGTGAATTGTCTCACTGAAAATGCTGCCGTTAGCAAAGATCTGTTTTGTATTGATTTTGTTTTATTTTGTAATGTCTGTGTACAGAACAGCAACAAAAGTTTGGGCAGAATTTTAAAAACTATGCAAATGAAAGAAAAATAATACAGTGCAACACAAAATCTATTTTAAAAGCATTATATCTTTGAATATGTTAAACATAATTTATGTGAATCTCTTGAATGAGATAAATTTTTTAAAAAATTTAACAATTCACTGCTTTTCTCTGAGTTTTATGGCATAATTTCATGTTGTGAAATAGCAATCTTATAAAAATTATCAGAAAAAAAATAAAAACGTCATTCACAGCAGATTTTGGTTTACTGGCAGAATTTTAAATAAAATACAAATTTATTTTTACACACACACACACAAGTATAATTATGGACTTGCCAATCAAATGTCTAGTATATCATACGAAGGTGTTTTAGAAAGTAAAAGCAATTCGTAAATAAAACAAATGACTAGGTACCATTTATTGGACTGAATCACTTTTCTACATGGTTTCCCCATTTTGCAACATTCATAGTCTAATGACTCATAAGTTAGTTGATGCTATTTTGGTAGGTTTCTGAATAAGGCACAGTTTCACCATGTGTTAGACCTAGTGATCACTGGCAAATCTTTGATCTTGGAAAGCATTTTTTCAGACATTTTAGAGGTGAAAATCAAATTGGGCAACATCTGGACTTTAGGGAAGATATGGTAGAGGTTCAAAGTGTCAGTGGTAACCAAAGCATGCAACATGTGACACTGCTGGAGAATCATAGTTTCTCTTCATTCACTATTAATATCCAGTCATTTTTAAACCTGTTTACCCACTTGTCCACTCTTTATGCCATACGGTTCTCTCTATGTTGTACTGACATTCTCCCGTAGATTTTAGCTGGTGAAACACCTTTGGCCCACAAAACAAATTGCAGATCATTGCTCTTCTCTTGTGCATACTAACACTTGCATGGCCTTGCTCATTAGTACCAAAAATGCACAATGTGTGAATGAGAGGACGTTTAAGTACTTGTATGTCAATGTTACTTGGTAACACTTTGTCACAAGTATAAAGTACTGATGCAAATATTGCCTTTATATTCTGAAAAACCCTCATATGATCAGTTTATTAGTACATGTAGTTACACACACATATATATATATATATATATAAGCATGTGAATGTTCCTTCCATAAGATCTATAAACTGCTATGACCTGTCACAGATAATGAAGAGTTGCTAATGGGCTCAGCAGTGTATTCTGGGCCTAGAATAGTAGTAGGTTGGTGGCTAATTCCTGCCAAAATAGTGATTTGTATGTGACTGATAGAAAATAAAAATGTGACAAAACTTGATTACAGTAAGTTTGTTGGAACTTTTATGTCACAAGATTTTTTCATCCAACTTTCTTCTTTAATGGCCTAACAACTGAAATGTAAAATTATTGAATCATAATGTGATTAAAATATCTTTACAACTATTCTTGTGAAGAATAGTATAATTAATTAAAATCTTCATTTATTTTGTAGCAGAACAAACACACGTTCTCCATCACCAAATAAAATGGTTCCAGGACAAGTTATACATGCAAAAAAAAAACAAACAAAAAACAAATTTGTATTATTGCATTTAATGAAGCTGGTCATTTTCAATGTGTAATAGCTTGACAGGTAGGAGTTCTCTGTCTGGAGTAACAAAGATGATTGATAAGAGAGTGGGCGCAGCATAGTCCACAAAAAAGTGAGGATGACAACAGAAGGATACAACAGAACAATGATTAGAAAGTTGTCTTCATTACCAGCATTCAACAGCTGACCACAGTTTTACTGCACAATCTAGGATCACCTTCAAAAGGCATTTGAGAGAGATTGGCTTGATTAGTCATATAGCTGCTTGCATGCCTTTTCTTAAGCATGGGAATGAGAAAAATAAAATGGTTTGATTTGGCAGAGAAGCATCAAGATAATTCAACAATGATACGTATCATGGTTGGGTGAAAACCAATTTGAAATCTTGAGCTTAAAGATAAGACGATACATCTGAAGAAAGACTAGAGAAAGGTTCATTGTGGTTGTGTAATGCATTCAGTTTAAGCATGGAGGAGAAAATTGGAAAGTATGGGGATGTTTTAATGATTCTGAGCTAAAAAGTTAATCAAAATCATTGGAATTATAAAGAGAATGTATGTAATTTTGCAGCAGCAATGTCTGTCTACCTGTTAGGTAGCAATTGATAGATCCATCCTTATTATATAATTAGACATATACCCCAAACATACTTCAGAACTTAATAAACAGTATTTTTCATTAAAAGAAAAGGTTTCAGCCCTATAAATGATCAATTGGCCACATCAGTCTCCAAATCTCAACTTATTGATTGAGTTAATCTTGGATGAAGTAGATATAAGGATTAAATATAGGGTGTTAACTAATGTTTTACAGTTGTGTGATGTCTAAAATGAGTGAAGAAATTCTTTGACTTCTCAGTGCTTAGAGAAATTAATAACTTGGATAGCAAAAATATTAAAAATGGCCATTGAGAAGGGTGAAAGTCTTATACAATCAAGGTTATATAAAATAATATAAACATAACACACTTAACACTCATGCTAATATACAGAGATATATGCTAATAAACTATTTTTGGATATATTTCTGGACTATTTCATGTATGAACTGGTTAATTCTTGTTTGTCATTCTGATTATTGAGTTTTCATCTTTTACTTACAGATTTTTGCATTCTTGTGATATCACAGAATTGCTTTCTCATTAATTTATATTAATCATTTTTAAGTATACTTAAATTGTTTTTTGTTTGTTTTTTTTTTGCAAAAGAAATCACGATACTAAAAATTTCATTGTTTTTCCTGCTAGATTAGTAAAAATTCCATCTTAATTATATAAAATCCAATATATTTTACTTCTCTTTTGCTTAACTCTGGATTCATACAGCATTAAAATTCTTTAAAGTGTGGGGCTTAAAATTACTTGAATGGAATTTTCTGGAACCAAAACAGCAGGAAAAAAAGTCCCATCACACTTTTTCAGATTTGTGATATCGCAAATATTTGTCATGGAAATAATTTTCAAAGAAAAAAATATGGGGAAATTGTTAATTGGTCATCTATAACAATCTTGTGAATAACAGCAGTAGTTGATTATTAATACTGTCAGTTGTCTGTCATTCATTGGACTACATGCACTATAATTGACAGATTTCATTTTAATGTTTGCATACAATTTTATTAACTTTTATATTTCATTTTTGCATGTCTTGGTAAACTCTTCGATAGGGAAAAATTCATCAACATTAAAAGCTTTTCATGCTGAGGGCCTGAGTTTGAAACCCAGTCAGGAACAGCTCAGTTTGGTGTAGCTCCCTGGCATGATTTTTTCTTGCTCTTCCCCAGCCAGCTAAATGGGTTTCCTCCCTTATTTGAAAAAAGGTTTTATCAAAGATTTCTCTGCTGAAGTCAGACATGTTTGGGCTCTCATGGTACAGGATTAGCAATTCATTCTCTCACCAGGCTTGTCTCCCTTGTAGATGTTGGTACACAACAACCTTTTGTAGCAACTGACTGCAGAATAAATGTTTTAAATTTATCAACATAAATAAACTTACAATTTGTATTATCCTAAATAATTTATAGTAATGTACTAGATTCTGTTAATAATAACAAATTTAAATGAACAAAAGGCTATTCATTTAATATCTGATGAACAGCTTTATGTTAAAATCTCTCTCTGGTTCTGTATTTGACAATGAGGGTGGTAGTGATAGATTTGTGATGCATATACAGTGCCCTGCCATAAATTTTTGGAAACCTGTTGTAATATGTTTGTTTGTTTTGGAAAATAGAAAATGAAGCATTTGAGTGAAACTTTTTTTGTTAGTATTTTTTTGAGCTACCTTTTGTAACGTGAAGAACCTCTACCCTGTTTGACATTGAATCAACAAGATTTTAATATCGTGGTCTGGTCCAGGTTCCTCCATATTTATGAGAGCTTCCTTTAGTTCCATCACACTGGTAGGATGTAGACAGCTCTGCTGATAATTGGATTCATCTCAGGGCTTTGGTATTCCCAAGGAAGAAGTTGAATATCTTAATTCTTTTTTTACATGAGAGGTGTGGCATGTAGTGCTGCCACTCTGAAGAATATGGGCAGTGAATCTCAACATGCCGTGCTATTACAATTGTACAAAATTTCTTTAAAATGGCAATGTATCCAGTAGAATTTAAATGTCTTTCAACTAAAATAAATTCTTTGTCTATACCATGCCAGAATGCAGTCCATACCACGATATCCCTGCCTATTTACTTGATTCTGGGCTTAAGCAATAGGGTTGAAGGCCTTTGTTAGGTATTCTCCATCCAGTGTGACCTCCAGATGTGATTTTCTGAAACCTTGACTTATCACAGAATACTGCACTCTGCCGAGGCTCTTTTTTTTTTTAGACATTTCATACCTTTTAAAATGTTGTATTGTTGTTATTGGACTGCAGCCAAGTCAGTTAAGATGATGGACTGTCTTTGGCTTATTTCTGTTGGATGGAAGATATGTCAACAAAAGAATCTTAATAGTTTATGTGGATGTGGCAAGTAATGGCATGTTTGTGTTTTAAGGCCTTTCAGACCATTTTGCTACAGAAGTGACATTCACCCCAGTAAACTTTGATTATAAACATATATGTAATCACACCTGAAATGTTTAATAAACTTTGACCAGATACATTCATTTATGGTTTTTTTTCCAAATTAAAATGGCCAGGTTCTGTATTTTGAAGTAATAACTATGCTTGCTTAAACAATTTCATAAAAATATGATTATTTATTCTTTTTTTTTTTTGGTTTTCTGAAAATGTCTATAAATTTATGGTGATGCATTATACATATTTAAGCTATCTGCTCTGTTGTTTTTATTGGCACAGACTTAATGAAATCTTCCATCTAACTGATTTTCAAAATAATAGAGGGTGTCAGATTACCAGAAAGTTTAACATAAAACACGGTTCTCCCCATAATACTTTTCCTAGAGTATTGCTAAACTCAGATAAGTGTGGTCATATTTATTAATTTGAACTTTTACCAGTTTCTTGAGTAGTTGTGTCTGTTCTTTGAATTTGATTCACTCAGAGTTGGATAAGTAGATTCAGACATTGTTTAGCATCAATTTATTCATTATCAAATAATAAATAATGAGCAATTTGTTTCATTCTATTCTAGATGGTTTATTTTTTTGCAAAGCCAAATATAGATGACTGAGATTTGTTTTATTAAAGTCATTGTGAATGATTGCACTTGAACTCTGTAAATGGCTAAATGAGTGTGAAGTGTCTCACCTACATGTTGCTATACAAATCAATTATTCTGATTGGATAGAACTTATTAACATGATGCAGTGTTTCAAAATGGCAGAGGGTTATTACTGTGGACATCACGACTCAAGTTAAAAAGATTTATTTTCAATGAGAAGCTGCATTTTGGGACCAAAAAAAAATTTGTCAAGTGGATACCTAAATTGCTTTCTCTCTCACTACAATACTTTTTGGAGAAGCCTGAAAGTGGAACTTAAATACTAGCATAATGCTATTACTGTATTATTCATTTTTTGTATCACCCAAAAATATACCTTAATCCGCCTATTAAAAAACCTTTTTTAAAAAATAGCATTGCTGTCTCTCAATTACTATTATTGTTATTGGTTTTATTTGATAGAGAAATAAATGATGTAAAGAAAAATAAAGTAGTTTAAAAGTAAAAATCATTTAAGGTTTCTTCATATATCAAAATTTGGGTAATTGAAAAGGGTCAAATTGGTAGAACAAGATTTACTGATAATTTAACAAGAAAATATACATTATTTTAATAATTTAGTTCTTTCTCAATAAAAGAAAAAAATTTTAATGGAGATTCTTACCTCTTTTTTTCTTTCCTTTACTTCCAAGGCTGGCTGAATGAAGCATAAACTATCTCACTATCACATTATGCGACTAAGCATTTCTTGCTTTTAAAAATGAAAAAAAAAAATAAACTTTGGCTAAGTTGCTGATAAAAAAACAACAGCTGGAAACCTTGATGAATGTAAAAGTTGGAATGCCTATTGTAAGCCATAAAACTTGCTGACTTAGTGGTGCTACTAGCATGTGGATTTGTCAGTCTGCTGCTAACCAAGACTACCTTTGTTGTTAAAGTTGTTTGTTTGTATTTGCTTATAAATCCCTAACTATCTTTTTTAAATGTTGACTGATTACCAAGTGCCTGACCCTAAAAATAACCAATAAATTTTTGCATGGCATTTTTTCTTACAACTCACCAAATAGCATAACTGTAACTCTGTTGGCAATTTTTTTGATTTGGAAAATTGGCAATGAAAGTGTTTAAACAGTTGTTTTTTTCTATTTTGTTTTATTATGTTTGTGCATTTGTCTCTTTGTCAGTTTAATTGTTAAGATAATGAGATTTTCTAAGAGCATTTAGGAATTGATAATTGTTAGAAATGTACATAAAAATCATCCTTGTGGATGATACAGCCAACTTTAGTCTGTCTTGTACTTATTTAAAGTTTAAGTTCTTGCATCAAGTCTATATTCTTTCTTTCAGAAATCACCCCTGCACTTTGCCAATGTTCTTAGGCCTGATGCGCGTGTGCATGTTGTTCAGTCATATATTTTATGAGTATATTGGAGTGTCTGCTTTGCTTCACTGACTAGATGTTAAGCAGCTATGATATTATCTCTAGAAGGTTGTGTACAATAAAATGAAAACAAAGAAGCTGAGAAGACATTGGTTTTTAATCATTTTCAAGAAAATATTTTACTACTACTTAGACAAGACTTCTAAAAAAAATGTGTATGCCTAGTTTTGACACATTCATGTGATCTTATGATTTTAGAAAATAATTAGCAAAAACCATCTCTGAATATTTCTAAACAATTCATGGATATTATTATCACACTAAATAAAATCATTTTGATGTACCATTCAAATGTAATATACTTGTTCTAATTCCATAAGGTGAAACATTCTAATTTGTCTGTTTACCTTTCTCCTCCTGCTGCATTTGTTAGCTGTTATTTGACTATCATATAAGACATTCAGTTTTTAAATATTGCTGGTTGGGTGTGATCTTATAAAACTTTGTTTCCATTTGTACTGTATGAGAGTTCATTTTCAATGTATAATGCTACTCATAAAATCTGTTTATATATATATAAGAAATTTTCATCTTGGATTCTGAAACAATATTGGCAAAGTTACTTAAGAAAGCATATTTTATTACCTGTCATTATTGTTTTGTAAGTCAAATTGCTTTTTTAACTAAATGAGTAATAACTATATCAATAACCACTTTTTACAAATCACCATGTTCATTAATATTCATCAGCCTGTTGCAAGCACCTGCAATTTGCTAAGTATATAATAAGAAATTACTTTAGTATTCATATGCTTTTATAATTGGCTCTGAAATACTGCCGCTGACTGTTTGATCAATTTTGTGTTATTGCCGTCTTTTAGAAGCATAATTACATTGGTTGTAGAATGTGCACACAGTTTTTTGTTGAGATTTCTTTAGTGAGCTGCCATAAAAATCTATTGATTAACTTAATTAAATGGGAATCTTTAGGTTAACAAACCTATACTCTCACATTTTATTTGTATGCCATTGTTTTTTAAACAAAGAAAAACAGAGGAATTTATGTCTTTTTTTCTCAATTGAGAAAGATTGCATTCATAAGATTTAGTTCAAAGTTGCAAAGTAGTAATATTAGGAAAAAATAATTGAAGTTAACCACCATTTATTTTGTTTTTTCTTCATTAAGCCAAATCTCTCTTATATCCTAACTATTTTCTGAATTCTTATATTAAACATTACCTTTTATGTTGGGATCTTAGGCTAGGTTAAAAAAAGGATTAAAAAAATTTCAAGAAGCTCATTTGTAAACGCATCTATGATTTTTCCTCAAACAGTTGGCTTTTTAAAAATTTCATTTATTTTCTGTATTAGGGTGGCGTGGTAGTCTGGTGGTAGCATACTGGATTGCTTGGTTGAGGGTCCAAATTTGAGTCCTGGTTAGAGCTGGCTCAATTTGGTGGTACACCTCCCCAGCATAGTTTCTTCTCACTTTTCTTCATCAAGTTGTGTTTTTTCTTCCACATCTAAGAATAAAAAATTCTAGTAAAGCTTTCCTTGCCAAAGTTAGAAGTGCTGCCCCCCTCGTGGCTGGGACTGGCAGTGCTTGTTAGTGGACAGACAACTGGCACTATGCCTTTTTTACCGGGGTTGTCTCCCTTGTAGACATCAGTTTTATAGCACATCTATGATTTTATATGTACATGGTGTTGTGTTTTTTTTTAATTTGTTAAAAAAACAAAACATTTCAAATGTAAGAATTAAATGTAATGAGACCTAGAAAATGGTGTTTAGTCTTTAAGATTTTGTGTAAGATGTAGGTTTGGTAGTGTAAATAAATTTTATAAGTAAATGTATTGAATGAAAAATTTAAAAGATGGATTTTATAATTTATGAAAAACATCAGTTTAAAATAAAACTTAGTAACTATAATTTCTGTCTAAGGAATAATGCATTTACCATCATCAGGAGAGTTTTACACGAAGCATTTTTTATTTATTACTATAATGTAGATTATTAAAAGTTTGCTTACCCTTATTTTTTATGCTCTCATTGACTAGGCTCAGGGAGAATGTAAATAACATGTGGAAACATTTTTAGTCTTGTGACATGTTCCTTAGGCTTATGTGCAACTATTTAACTACAATCATGGAAAGCCCAGAAAAATATCAGTGACAGTATTATAAGCATGGTAGTGGGTACTCATGTTTGCAATGACCAAAATGTCCATTAAGATGAGACTTTCTGGTACTTTTAAACTAATAACATTTGGAGGAAATGGGAGTGGGATATCACTGACTAAGCATAACTTTTAATTTGGCCTGAATATAGGTGAAAATGAAAGTTAAATTTACTACAAAAACTTTCAACAACAGGTAAGAAAATTTATAAGGAGTTCACATTATGGACTCTTAGCAATGTCTCCTCTCTTCACCACTCTCTTTTTTACAGCCAGTTGCTATACCATTGCACAGCTTATAGAGAAAAGTCAGTAATGGGAGCTAGCTTAGTTCTACTTCTGCAAACAGAAATTTTTTTAAAAATTAAATTTTATTTAATTATTGAGACAAATTACCATATCTTTTTTTTGCATGATAAATTTAATTTGGCATAGGGATAGTCAGTCAACTTCATATTGATGGTAACCATTAGTCTATGAAATAAATATGGTGTATTCATCAAAAGTTTCTTGCAGCTTTTTTAGTCTCCATAACCCAGTGTTGCTTTTGCAGGCTCTATGCATACCAAAAAGCAGTGCAGTGTAAGTTGCATTGCAGGAAAAGAGATTCTTCCTTATTTTTCACCTTTGCTTCCTGTAATGGATCCATCCTTCATGTGCTCCAACTGTACTGAGAGTGAGTGTCAATCTCCATAATGAGTGCTTCCCAGCCAGCTCCCCTCACTGGTTGGCATTATGTATATAAATAACTTAACCACTTTTTTTTTTTAAATTTCTTTTACACAAGATATATGTAAATTAAAAGAGTAAACATTACGGCAAACAGATTCACTATTTTAAAGCTTTTATTGCAGTAATTTCAAATGAAACAGATGCAAAACTGTATGAATTATTTTCAGGCTATTTGAGCAGCGATAGCAGTTAGCATTTAAGGCAAACAAATGAAGCATCACTTTATGTACCTACACTTACAATATGAAGGTTCACCAATGGAGAGGTCAAATGTAGCTGGCCAATGTACCACTATCATACTTTTACATTTTCCTTCCTAGAATGACCATCATACTCTTAATTGAGGGATTGCCAAGATCAGTTATGTAGGGGTAAATAAATAGCTTCTGTATAATAAATCTCTCTAGATCAAAGTCAATAAAATTTTTTTTTTTAAAATGCAAATTAGAATAGTATTTTTCTGAGGTGTTTCATATTGGTGTAAAATAGTTACTGTATTGCAGAATTATGGATCAACTTAAATGTAAAATATAAATGAAACTATCTCAAGGTTTTGGTTGGCTTAAAAGACATTTTATGATTAATTTATATTGTTTTTGTTTTCTTCAGAAATTCCTTTTTGATATTTGTTTTTTGAAGAATCCATATTTAAAACAACAGTATATTTTTGAAATAATGCATATAAAAGAATTTTTTAAATTTTATAAAATAATAGTTATTTTAAAAAAAGGGTAAAGAAAAAATTTCAATAATGCATTGAAAATGCAAGAAATTTTAGGGCAAACTTTTACTCAGTATTTTTTATTTGGATGACAAATTATTACTAGTTCCAACCTTTTCTTATCAAGATAAATGTAGAAAAATGCAAATTACTGGATTTGAAAATTTGGATATTGTATTGAGGATTGGTTGTGTAATACAAACTGATAATATTACCTAGCAAAATCCAAAACTGTTCATAGACATGTAGATTACTTTTATCATCATAAATTTCATTATTTCACATCCAGAATGTCTTTAAAAAGCTTTTAAATGTTTTTATTGATACAGACTACTAATCTATACATCATTCAGGCTTTACTGCACTTTGGAAATGGGATCATAGGTACACCATTGAAATGGTTTTTAAGCTTATGGTTTATGAGATTTTCTTACCAAGTTCTTAGATATCCCAGCAGGGCTGCTTAGTCACAAGTGCTACTTAACAGATTTGAAGTATTTCCACATGCTTGGAAAGCATTAGTGCTGCCTCATGAAGAAACACCAGTTGGCTTTAGTGCCAAATGTAATGGATTTTGTTAGAATTAACTCTTTCATTCTTCTGTGCAACCTAACAGTTTAGCTTTGCTGATATATATATATATATCATGCATTTTCTTAATCCAATGCCTGGCACTCTAATGGAGTTTAAAATTTCGACAAACTAACAGTTGGTAGCTAATATACTCATACTTAATGATGAAATATTTTAAAATACTATGGTACAAATAAAAGTAGTTTGTCTGTCTGCTTACAGTTCCTTTTTATTATGAAATAATGCAGTTTTATAAAAATATGCTTTAGTTTTGACTGATGTGTGACAAATAATTGATATTTTAATTTTAAACTTAAAAAAAGTAAAACTAATTTGTTCAGATATAAAGTGAAAATTTTAGCTGAGTGAGGACAGATTAAAATCAAAACAAAACAAAAGGTGGTTATTTGGAATAAAAATAATCATTTTATAAATGATCTGACATGTTTTGTTGATGAGTTTCTGTATTACTTTATTTGAACTGGACATTTGTGACATAGCACTGTACCCAGGATTAGATTATTATTATTTTTTTTTTTAAAGGGTCACTAACTTTAAAAATTGTTTTTCAAAAACATCAAAACCAATAATACAGTTTTTAAGGTTGAATCACCATCTGCTGGGAGGACTATGAGAGTAATACTCTGAAGGGGACTACTAAGTAAGCAGATAGAAGAAGCAGTACTACTGGCTCCACTGAAACATCTCAGAAGTGATATAAAGTCTTTATGGCTTGGTAGGTTAACCAGTTTCGTCACAAACCAACGTGACAGCAAGCAGCAGGTCTTGGGTTTTAGACCACTTTTTCTTTGCTTTTCTTTAAAAAAAAAAAAGAAATTATGATGCCTATTGCTAACCAACAAAGTTGCTGCATATAAAAAATCAACACCAATATTTGTACACCAAGGACAGCTGTTCTCACATGATATTCACCTAAATGCTGACTTATTAGCTGGTTCTTTTATCAGTAATAAAGTGGTGAAGCTCTCTTATTTCTATTTGGCAGTAAATACTAATAATATTAAGAATAAATTTATTTTTCCAAATATTTTATTTATTTGTCTTCAAAGATGTGACATGCTATTTAAAATAATAACAATTTTAATTTTAATTATGATACCATATTCAGTATATGATAAACAAACCATTATTTAAAAAAAAAATATATTGTATTTCACATTTATGGTAAAATAAAATAACAAACTCTGTATGCTAATTATATGATAGATTAGTGACCAGAATTATTGTATCACTTATAATCATTTTGATATTTTTGTTAAAACAGATCTTGTTTCTGATTTATGCATTTTTTAAAAACAATGTTGCAAAGTATATTTTTGGAATTTTACTGCTTTATTACTGTATAGTTGCATTACTGCCTAAAGTATACTTAGTACAGAATCTGTATGGATATTAAAACAATGCTTAATTCACTTTATTAACGATAAAGATGCGTTTTTACATAGTCAAATTCATGATGAACCTTTTTGTATTTTGTTTAAAAACAGAAAGTGATTCTTTTTACTAATGTGTTAGACAGAACAATAGGTTTGGCAGTGATTGCATGAACTGCAACTGACATTTCAGCTGCACAATGCCTACCCAAACACAGCAGTGCTGACAAAAACATTCTTAAGGGAAGTGATTCTTGATCTCAACCTTATCCAGCGTGTTTATTAAGCTCGTAGCAATGTCATGGTATAGATCCATCAGCAACTTTCTGTAACAGTAGCGCAACATTCTTATAGCCAGGACATGCTACATATGCCAGCTTTATGCATGTGTCATAGCAAGAGGTGGCCACAGTCTTGCTAGAACCATAGTCCCATATGATGGCATGATCTATTGACACAAACATCAAACAAGAAATTTTGTTTATGGTAGAGATTTAGTAGTGCTCAAATTTTGTAGCATGTATATTCTTATTGTGTTGTTTTTTTTTTCTTCATGCATAACCAAGAGTTGCATTTTTTAAGTATTATTCAGAGAACCCCACGCACTCGCTTGCTTAGTGGTTTCCTGACATTTTTCACAGTATGTTCTCGTGGCTTCCAGGAGATGGCGATTCGAACTTGGAAACTGTATTGCTGGTTTAATGTTTTTTAAAATCTTTCCAGCAGTGCTGGGAACGGTGCTGCCCCACCTCTCCTAAGAAAAAAAAAAAAAGGACAAATTCTGTTGTTTGGTTCTATTTTGGTGTACTTTAAACATTCTCTGAAATAGCATTCAGTAGTTTCAGTCATGTTACAACTGGGATGTGTTTTTAAAGTGGCCCTACTTCAAGCTAACTTTAATTTTCAGATTTAACTTTCCATTGTCCCTTAATTTTTCAGTTGATATTTCATGTGCAAGAAGTTAATTCTTGGTTGACTGACTTTTAGTGCACCCATCAACAAACAGAATACGTTAAATAGCCAATACTTTCAAAATGCAAAACAAGCATAAAACCTGAGGTCACTTCCAACTTTGTCAGAAGTGATTCCAGAGGAAAGGGGAAGACAATTTGAATAATATGACTAAAGTATAACATTATTAAATGAATGGTGTTAAATTCAGCACTTGTTCCCCAACAAAATGTTAGTAACTTAAAAAATATCATAATCTAAAATTTTAAATATTACATTTATTTATTTTATTCCCCCACACTTTCTCTCTCGACTAAAAAAAAAAAAAAAAAATCGTTCAGAAAATCAAAATACAAGAAATATAGAAAAAGCTGACCATGAAAATTATTACAAATTTTAATCCAGTATTATGATAAATACAGTAGTGTCCAGGATTATTGCATCCTTGCCATCAGCTAATGATAGACTGAATCAAAATTCTTCTAAGAAAACGTTATTTCACAATCTGTAGGGATGAACATATATGTGTGCATATTATTGACATATAATAATGATATTTAGTTAGGATTGTCTCATTGCATGGCCTCCAGCAAATTGTTGCCTAATTTCATCTTTCTGATAATAATGATTAAATGCACTTTATATGCCCATGTTCTTAGAATTATTGAGGCACCCTGAACTTTTATAATTTTGTAGTTGATATATTTTTGGTTCTGCTGCCCCATAGTAATTTTGGGTTGTCCAGGTATACATCTATTTCTGGTTGCTGTCTATAGTTTCTCATGAGGAGATATAAGGTAAGTTATGGTGGACATCTAGCTGAGCTTGGATCAGACTTTGGAAAATCTTTATCTGCTTATTCCATTTTTGGCATCTTGACATTGTGATAAGATTTTTTTTTTTTTTGTTATAAGCAATCTTTCACAATCTTTCACACTTTACAAATGCAAAAACCTATAGCACAAGAAAGATGTGTGTGTGTCTTGTGATCTGAACAGATGAAAGCAATAAACTAAAAAAAAAAAAAAGTGCAGGTTAGCTCAAACAATGTATACTGTAAAACGACGATATACTGAATATCATATGGATATTAGCTACAGATAATATTCCTTTAGGTAAAGAATTCATTTTAAAATTAATAGTAACAAAAATAACTGAAACCCCAAGGTTGTGTATTTTGTTTATCTAACATTAAATCTTGGAAATCTAACCAAGCCATACTTTTAAATTTGA
This sequence comes from Nautilus pompilius, assembly GCA_018389105.1. Classification (NCBI taxonomy): domain Eukaryota; kingdom Metazoa; phylum Mollusca; class Cephalopoda; order Nautilida; family Nautilidae; genus Nautilus; species Nautilus pompilius. The sequence continues at coordinate 848,821 of JACATO010000348.1, read as the reverse complement.
TTTTATTTATCAAGTTTTTTAAAGAAGTGATTTTTGCATTAATATTATTTATATCCCTATAAATAATTATTTTTTGTTTGTTTTTCCTTTACAAAATTTCAGGAACTTTTTTTTTTTTATTTTACACATTTTTGCCCCAAACTGGCAAAAGCTATAAAGGGGAGATAATGCATTTTATTTCATTTTGTTTAAAGAAATTTTTTTCAGTATTATTATTATTATTATTATTATTATTATTATTATTATTATTATTATTATTATTGTTATTATTATTGTTATTATTGTTGTTGTTGTTGTTATTCCCAGAAACAATTAAATATTTTAGAATTCCCTTTGGAAGGAAAAAAAACAGAGGTGGTTGTTATTATCCTGGTATCTTGATTGAGTATGTTAGCCTTTTCTATTATTTCTTTAACTAATTTTCATTTAAATTAACTTTGAGTTTGTTTTTTTCTAAAAATCAATAGTTTCATTGGTTAAATTTCTATAGATTCAAAGACTTAAATGATCTTTTGATTCACTTGAAGACTGTTGGACTCCACGATAGAAGATGATTACAGCAGTAGCTATCACTCATGGAAATTTAGCTGAGGCAATCACTCCAACTTCACTGATGATGCCTTTGGCTTATTTGTTACTTAAATGCATCACTGACTGACTTTGTTCCTTTTCATCATATTCAGTTATATTTTGAATCTGAATGACATCACTATCCATAAGGAAATTCATTAGTATATAAGCTTAAATTTTATTTTGAGTGTTTATCTTGTTTGCTAAGTTAAACAAAAACAAACAGAAAAAATGGCTTCATTTATAAAGACATCAATTGAGGTTATTTTTTTAACTTTATGCTCCACACAGTTAACATCTTTAATTGTCCAGTGTTTGTCTTAGCTTGCAGAGCTTTAAAATTTTTTTGTTTTTGTTTTCAACTTTCAGAATTTTTAGAGATTGGGTGGAATTATCAAGAAATGTACAAATTGATTTTTATTTTAATATTTTCAAAGAAATATTTTAGATAAAACTCTATTAAATTAAACATCATTTCAACACTATCTTGTTTCTAATTACACAGTTATCCAAATAAGTTAGCTCCCAGAGAGAAAACTAAATAATGACATTTGTTTTAAACCAAACAAAAATTTCATCACTCAGCACTTATTTTTAAAGAGCTTAGCATATCTGGATATTAATTGATGCAGAACATGATTAACTTTCATCCACAGTATTAAAAAAACATTTCACAACCACTATATTTATTTATGAATCCCTTTCACATGAGCATCATGGTATATCATTAGGAAAATACCAAACATACATGGATGTTTCAAATAATTTTTTTTCTAATTAACAAAAAATAAATTAGTTTTGCTGCTATTTCATAACTAATAGTACTATGAAGGGTGGGAAGTCATTTATATATGCTGATTCATTTTATTGGAGGCCATCTATTGTATGTATATTCTGTCATGTGTTTATATTATAGGTGAAATCATTCATACTCTAAATCTTTTTATCACTCACTTCTGAATTACTAAAATTAAGTATATACAGAATCTCTCTTATCAGTTTTGAAAATGAAAAGAATTAAAAGGCTCTTCATATACAATGAGTAAGGTGAATAAAAAGACTCGTGTTTTTTTGATCTGAAAAACCCTACATAACTAATTTGCTAAACTTTCTTGGAAATATCTTAATAATTTGGCCAAAGGTAGAAGATTAAATAGTATGTTTGTTTTGATAGCTTTGCAAAACCATAGAAGTGCTATTTTTTTAAAGTAATGTCGAAATTGTGGTACAGTACAAACTCTCAAATCCAAAATCCCAAAAAACTGAAAAACTCCCAAAACCAAGTTTTTAAAAATATTCTATATAAAATTCATAAAATGTATTCCAAAAAGACTGACACATGTTGGTGATTCTTGACTCTGCAGCTTCATTTTGGTGTCACTGCAGATCAATTTTCTGTCCAGTCACTGTATTTTGGAAGTGTTATGGGTCCCAGCTGTTTACATCTGAACATGTGATCCAACCCTCTTGGAAGCTGCTTGTTCCATTGTGTTTTATTCTATTGTTCTGATCCCTTCATGTTCAAAAGAAAAGGGGACATGGATAAGGGAAATATTTTAAAAAGTAAGAGGAAGCGTCACGCACTAAGTACTGCTAAGAAGGTTGAGTTACTTAAACTAGATTGCGGTGCATCAGTCAAGCAGCTGTGTGAAGAGTAGACATTGATACAACAACAATTTATGATCTGAAAAACAAAGATAAAATATTGCCATTTTATGATGAAAATGATACTAAGGAAGCCATGGACAGCCCCCCCCCAAATAGTTATTTAGATAAAATGCCAATAGAATGGATCAGGCAGCAGCAAAGTGGGAGGGTTCCATTATCTGGGCCTATTGTGATGGCACAAGCCAAACTTTTCCATGAAGAGTTACAAATTACAACACTGTGTTATTACAATATTGGGTGGTGGGGCAAATTTAAGAAATGCCATGGCACTTGCATCTCAAAGTTTCAGGTGAGAAAGGCTCTGCTAGTGATGAGGCTGCCAAGTCACACACAGATGAATTTGCAAAATTAATTAGTGCTGAAAATCTTACCCCGGAGCAAGTTTGTAAAACTGATGAAACCTCTTTTTTGGTGTTATTTATCATGTAAAACTGTAGTCACACCTGACGAGGAGGCTCTCACAATAGTTAAGGATTCCAAAGAAAGACTCACTGTACTTGTGGCAACAAATGCTGTAGGTTCACATAAATGCAAGTTGCTGGTAATAGGAAAAAGTCAGAATCCTTGGGCCTTCAAAGGAATTAAAATACTTCCTGTGCACTATTGTGCAAATAAGGGAGCTTGGATTACCTTTAAAATCAGTTTGGATTGGTGTGAGCATCATTTTGTGCCTAAGGTTCAACTGTACATCAGTAGGTATACTGCAAGATTGCACAATTTTGCTATTGCTGGACAACTGCTTTGCACACCCTGATGCTGACTTATTGATAAAAGATAGTGTTTGGCATTTATTTACCACAAAATTGCATGTCAATAATACAGCCCATGGATCAAAGAATTTTATGTTCCATGAAATGCAAATACAAGGATAAATCTTTGAGGCATCTTCTAAATGCTTTAAACAATGGCATGAGATAGCAGCTTTCATGAAGGCTTTCAGTGTGAAAGATGCAGTTTGGGCTGAGGCAGAAGCTTGGGATTACATCAGCAGTTACACATTAAAGAATGGTTGGCACAACTTATGGCCAGAAACTTTATTTTATGTTGATAAAGACCCCAAGGCTAACTTTGATGGCTTCCATATCTGAAGAAAATAAAATGATGTCTGTAATTATTGGCATATGTGAAAAGAATTTCTTCTAGTCATTTGTTGGATGAATTGACATTGATGAAGTCATGAATGTAAATAATGATGCACCTGTTGTTCACTCTCACTAAGAGTGAAATTATGGTAAGTGCATTACATTCTGAGGAACAAACTACAGGAACAGCCAGTGACGACAACGACGATAAAATGCAAGTTGAAAGAATCTCAATAACCAAATGTATATCACTTGTCTGTGAATTTATTAAGGGATTAGAGCAACGAAATTTTATATCAGAGCCTGAGATTATGTCAATGTATAAAATTGTAGATCGTCTAATAAAATAAAAACCTAAGTACATGAGACAATGAAGTTGTCAGATATGTTAAAGAAAGTGCTAAAGTGCTGGGCCCACTGACCACCAAACATCAACCCTGGAAGATCCTTTACCTGGGACTTTGTCAGTGCCAGACATCGCAGCAAAGACCAGTCCCTCTTCATCTGATTCTTCCCAAAGGACTGACTTTGGAAGCAGAAATAAAGAAGTAAATTTGGTGAGTACAGTAACAAAATACATTACAGGGTGGTAGAGGCATTATGAAGGAAGTAGTGTGTAAAGAGTGGTAAAGGTCAGTCCTGTGCCTGAACCTTACTGTAATAATAGTGTATTGCACTCAAGAGCATAGTCAGGTAAATAAAGCATTTGTACGTTTTTATGATGTAGAAATGGAACTAGGTCCATGATAGGCTGTTCCAAAATCTGAAATGGCCCAGGTACCAAGCATTTTGGATTTGAGAGTTTGTACTGTATAACCTTTCATTTCATTTATAGAATATAACAAGCTTAAAAAATCACTTTAATATAGGCTCTCATTTTCTTTTATATCCAATACATATACTAAAAATATAAAATGTTCGGATTTTTTTAAAAAGATGTGGCAGGGTGTGCAATTTGCATGTTCACAAAATGAAATTATTTCTATATTTTCTATTTAAATTTACTCTTAATTAAGAGAGAGAAATATGTATTCTCTGCAGCACATTCAAACAGAGTTATTAGTGACAAAACCTTACCTTTGATTATTTATATAAATTAACATATCTCAATTTTAATACTTTTTATGTATCAATGTATGTGACATTAGTGTTAGTTTGGAGAAGAAAAATTGCTGGTATATTTCACCTGTTTTATGGGTTGATTCAAAAATAGCAATTGCTGAAATAAGTATTTTATATTCTTTTTTATTTTAAATGTAAATGGTTTGGGTTTTTCTATGTAATTTTGTTAATCCTTAACCAGTGATATAAGGCAAAAACTCCAGTTGCTGTGCACCAAAAATATCAAGAAAAATGTTTCTTTTATGAAATGATAGATTTGCATGCAAAATTAACATAAATATACAAAAACTCATAAAAATAATATTTTTTTTAAAATGATATAACTACCTTTGTTTTGGCCTGGTGGATTGCAAAGTAAGAGATAGAGGATGGTGCCCATAAGTTTGGAGCAATCTTTCCTCATCTCATGATAAGAGGATTGGGCATGGAGGCCTGGTTTGTTTGTTCACCTCTATCCAAAACAGGCAAAGTTGGTATGAAACCATCACCATGTTATCATACAAAAGCTGAACTTTATTGTTACCATAAATTAGTTTGGAATTTAAACAGAGGTGAAGAAAGTTAAATAGTCATGTGATGATGGTTGTCATTCCTCATCAGATGCCAATGGCTGTTGTTTAATGGTTAAAAACAGTTTAGGTAATCAAATTATTTGATTGTGTGGATATAAAAGTAATCCCTGCAATATCAGATAATTTTTTTTTTTCATACTTTTGATACTGGAATGTTTATATAAAACTGCTTAACAGAACACTAATTTCTGGGTTATAAGATGAGACTTTTTTAAAACTGGAAATCCAGGCCTCATCTTTAATCCGAATTGACTTATATGTGGATAAAATTAGAATTTCTCAATAGTGAAAAAAAAAAATGTGCTTAAACTCAAAAACTTGGCTGTAAAGTTCATATGAAACTACATGGCAAGCATCAGGTTTTTTTTTTTTCAGTAGGACCGGTGTTCATTAAAGTATGCTTAAGCCACTGCCATCTTGATCCATTTTGATCTTAATTGTGAGTATAAAATCCCCAATTACAAAATCTCTATCCATTTTCAAAATGCTACCTGTTAAATAATGTAAATTCTACACAGCAGCCTTTAAACTGTGAGTCATAAAATTTGCCAAGGAAAATGGAAGGAATATGGCTGCTGCTCATAAGTATGGTATCAGCCAAAAATGTGTCCAAGAATGATGCAAGTAAAGCAAAAAAAACTAAGAAGACAAATCATTGAGGACAGGTTAGAATAGTATATATTATCATAACATGCTGCATGTGACTGATTTAACACTACTCAAGTAAGATTAAAAGCAAAACAAATCACTGTTGAGTTGGGAGTGGAGAACTTTGTAGGTGGTCCATCATGGTGTTTCCACTTTGTGTAGAAAGAGTATATAGGTAGTGCACAACCAAATCACAGAAACTACTTGAAGACTTCAAAGAGAAGTTAAATAATTTTTGAAAATTTGTCATGGCAAAGACAGGAAGATAATATTTAACTGTCAGACATCATCAACACGAATGAAGTACCATTAACTTTTGATATTCCTATGAATAAAAATATAGACAACAAAGGAAAAGAAGGGGTGACCATCAGACAACAGGATGTAAAAAAAACAAATTTTACATTGGTGTTAATGTGTAGTGCTGACAGCAATAAATTACCCTTCCATGGTAATATTTAAAAGAAAGACTATGCCAAAGAATTTAGTGAGTGGTGTTATGGTGGAGGTGAACGTGAAAAGATGGATAGACAATGACATGATATAAAAATGGCTGGATGAGTGCTACTTGCGTTGGGACATGCTAATCATAGACTCTATGCATGCACACATCAGTGAAGAAACAAAAGCTGGAGTGGCCGGAAAGAAGAATATCTTAGGTATCAGCCCTAAGGCGATGACAAAATTATTATTACACCCATTGGAAATTTCTGTCAATAGATGCTTCAAGTCTAATCTGAGACAGATATGGGACATGTGGATGTCAATGGGTGAACATAGTTTCACTAATACAGGCCCTATGCATTGTGCTTCCTATGACACTGACACAGTGGGTCAAATGTGCATGGGACAATATGCCCCCAGATAGCTGTTATTAATGGCTTCATCAAAGCTGGAGTATTCAGCTGCTTAAAAGATGATCAGGATGAAGACAACTACACAGAAGATGAGAAAAACTTTGTACCTGGTCTGTCCCCCTGAGCTTGCTGCGTTCTTCCACTCAAACACTGAAGATGAGGAATTCAAAGGAATTTTTGAAGCTGAGTTATAAGTGAGACAGGGCTTAGTAAGTAAAAAAAAAAAGAATATAGATTGTGAATTCATTTTATTTATTTTTTTATTATTCTAAAATGTTATACTACTTGAAGGCTATCTCACATATCAATGTGTGTTATGAAAAATTATATTATGAGTTGAATATCTAAATTTTAATGTTTTCAGAGAATTTCAAAGTATTTTCCATGATTCAAAATATGTCAAAAATTTATTTTAGCAATGAATTCAGCGGATTTATTCATAATGTAGCGCACTGATAAATTCAAAAGAGCTCATTAATATTCATGAGCATGAAAGTACTGTACACAGCGTTCTTTTTTTTGTTGCTGTTTTGAAAGACTTCATGTGATGTTCTGGCTAGTTTTGATCAATTACCTTATCTCATCTAGCTTCATCTTATTTATGGAATGAAGTTAAGAAAAATGGGGAATTTAGTCCATTTGTCTTATAAGCTGCAACAACTTATAACCCAGAAATTATTGTAGACTTGTTGTATTCTATATATTTGTTTTAATAACTTAATTATATAATTAGTTTCAAAAGAATTTCAGTCAATTTAAACTTTTGATGTGTTTCAAACATGCACATGGGCAGACAGTATGGTTCTCCTGTGTATGTTATAGATATACATAGGGCTGTATTTTCTACTGAATTTAAAAGAATTAAGATGCAAGCTGTCATAAGCCTTTGAAGTATTGATATGAGAATATTTAATCAATTCCTTTGATGTGCATTTGACAACTTTTGATTTGTTGTTTCAGTGCTGTAACAAAAGTACAAATTATAGTAATGTATGTTAAAAACTGTGCACTTGTGTATGTCTTAAAAATTTTAATTTATCATCTGAAACTGTCTTCAGGAGTGAATAACCAACATACATTTAGATCATTTGTATCTCATTGCCTTTGTGTGATCAAATACTCAGATGAAGTTACTACTACTAACTTTTCCTCAGTGATACATTATTCGCTATGCCTAGTTTTAATCTATACTATCTGGAGAAGTTTCAGTCTTATAGTGTTATAGTTGAGAGAGTTGAGCATTTTCTATAATTTAGGTTTTGTACATTTAAAACAAAAATGTTATTAAGAATTTAGTCTTAATTAGAAAATGTACATAATTGAATTATGTTATAATTCACTATATAAACTTTCAAATATGCCTTTCATCCATACTATAAATTTTTATTTTAAAAATATAATATTCAATAATTGTTTCCGATATATTTATTTAATCTAATGCTATCTTTTTAGAGACAACTTTGGCCAATATAAAGATTCAGTGTGGGGTATTTAGAACAATTTTTAATCTGAAAATCTTTCAAAAATAGAAAGAAGTTAATTCTATTAAAATTTTTATTACATATGGCTATTAAATAAACATTTAAAGCAAAGTTTACAACCTTTTAAAAATTTTTGTACCACCTAATCAAAAAATTAAAAGTGGGCCTACCACCACGGTGGACGATCTGGCTCACGAGATAAATGGGGGGAGGAGGTTAGGGTTAGGGGGCTCAAAGAAAATTTTTTAAACTTTGCATGTAAAATGGTGCATAAAATAGGTGAATGTGAAATAGGATGTTATTGAATGCTAACTTAATTAAAATTAGAATTTTAAATAATATGATTAGTTTTATTAATTAGCATTATCAATGGAAAGATAAACATTTTGTATGTTTTTGGTATATTTGCACATCAGTTCGCATTAGCTTGCATACCCAGGTTTGGAACCCCCTGTTCCAAAGTAAAGTAAGATAGTTTTTCTGTTGTTTTATTTAAAATGAAAATTTGTATTTTAAAAAATGACTACTGTTTTTAAAGTAAGGCCTTTTAAATTAACTAATTTATGCACATTTGATATGTACAGAAAAGCAGCACATATTTGTCCATTTTTTAAAAAAAAAAAGATTTCTTGTGATCCAACATAAATGTAGCCAGCTGCTAATTTCTGGTTTTGTTGAATGGTTGACTCTCAGTGAGGATAATGACATGGTGAATGCCTAAAAGCTATCATATGACTGCTTTAAATATAAAACAAAAGTATAATGTGGTTCAGTGATCTCCATAGTTAGGTAAAACTTAGTTCAAAGCTAATGTATAACTATAACTTAGGTGATTAACAAGCATCTTTAAATGAGTAGCTGCTCCAGAAAGACCATGCTGTTTACAAGTAGTAGGAAGCCTATTGAGAAAACATTTGGTGCGTAAAATTGAGATAAACCACACTAGTGGCTAGTTAGCAAACAGCCTGGGCCAACCAGAGACCAAACCATGGACACCACTATGAGAAGTGAGTATAACCCATGTTATGCTATCCTGCTACCCACTATTGTCTGTGGCATTTTGTAGTCACAGAATGAAACTTTTGATGAAGAATTATTAGCCATGGAAACCTCTCTCAAAATAGACATCTGAAGAACTATTAATACCATAACCCTTTTCTTACAATAGACATTTAGACAAATATTAGTACTACAAAGGTAATTAAGCTTAGAATACAATGCTTACAGTGATTTTTATTTCTTGAAAATAGAATACTGTTTTGGACATTTTCATTTAAAATATAATCTACCAAAATTTCTCTTTGAATTTTACTCTTTGTGTCATAAATGCAAAGGAAATTGGTATCTGAGTCTTACTAAATCTAAAGACAGATTTGTTTGTTTGCAATTGTGACATTTATAAACTAATACAAAAAAAGAGGTTTTTTAATCAACTATAAGTACCAACTAACAAGTCTAGGAAACATTCTAGAACACTGTAACCACTAGCTGATAAAATCTTTTATGGTTGACTTGGTTTTTGACTAAATGCATAATTACAAGCATATGAAGCAGATCAAGATTAATGTATTTTGATGAGCATGTCCATTAAATGGCTTACATGTTTCAACAATTATGATAACATTTTAATCATCTTTAGTCAATAAAGAACATTTATTTCTTCAGAAATGTAGCAACACATTTTTCAAAATTAGAAATTCTATTTTGTTTGTTTTCCATTTAAATTTCATCTATCACATGTAAAAAAAAAAAAAAAAAAACAAAAGCCAAACCTGCAAAAGGATTCATATTCAAAATGATGGAAGTATTTTGTTTATAATTTTGGTGGCCATCACCTGAAAATTGTAATTTTATCCATATGAATCATTTTACGAATAAACTGTTGTTTGCCAAAAAAATTTATTATTTTGAACAAATTCTACGATGTTATGTTATATGTTGTGTTGAACACCAGTATCAACAATGAAGACAACCCCTGACATCAGAAGCAACCCTGATGAAGCAGCGCAATGCTGCATTTATCCACTAAAGAGCGCTGTCTATCCTGAATCACAAGGGGCACAGCACTTCTGACCTAGGCAGGGTAACCCACACAACTGGCTGGTGAAGAAGAGCAAGAGGAAACAACACAAAACAGAAGGTGTGCCTGTGCTGATCCAGCTGGAAATCAAACTCAGGTTGGAGGTCCAGTAAGTATCCTGACTGGGCCATCACTCTGGCTGCCCTACTTTCTTATTTTTGCATATACAGAGTTAAGTCAATGAGGAGAATGATTTTGTTCATTTGAAAAGAAAAAAAAAGAGATTACTGAGAAATGATCAAACTCAATACTTTGGTAAGCAGATTTGTAATATATTTCAATAAGAGTATTTGACTGTAGGCATTTTGACAATCCTGTACAAATAAGGTGACGGCATTAAGTTTTATTGCCATGGTGAAGAGAAAAAGGAAGGTCACTTAACCATGTATCACCACATTACCAGTACACAACAAAAACCTGTTTCGGAAATAATTTTGTCCACAAAAAGTCTTTGTATTTTTACATTAAATATATGTAAATAATTAGGGTTTTTTTTATTTTTTTATTGGTAATACTTTAGATTTTAAATTGATGGAAAAGCTTGCTTGATTTGGGGCTGCTTCTGACCATTTGGTATTGGTATATGAGGAGAATTTTATAAAACACACTTATATGTTGAAAAACTATCGATAAAAGAGTCATGTAGTGGAAGAAATAATAAGTAAATTAAGGAAAACCTAGAAGCTTTACTTCCATTTGAAAAAAATTTTGAAAACAAAATTTAGATTGCTTTGAGTAATTAATCCTTGAATAAATTTTTATAAATAAATTATTTTAGAGCAGTTATATCAGTTTATATAACAGTCACCATAAAATTAATATACTGATTTCTTCTTCAAAACTGTGTGCTATTGTTGGTGCATGAGGCATCCACCAGCAGAAACACCTTGGTTTCAGTTTCCTAAACCAAGCAGAGAACAGGATGCAGAATATATTGATTTAAAAATATATAACTTTTTCTTTAATGTACAGTTTTGGTTATTTTTCATTTTAATTTAGCTCTGCAAAGTTCTTAGCACAAGAAAACAAGGAAATTTAGCCTACAAATATAACAATGGTTCTTTGGGAGATATCAAGAATTAACTTCTTTGTCCTCTTGTGTTACCTGCTTACCACTTCATGTTACATCCAGTCTGCTTACATGTTTACATACATAAATAATATTGGTTATAATATTTAATTTTATAATGCATCATTTGTTTATCTGACAGATCTTGAAGGTCCACTGATTGTCATACCTATTAATTTCTGTCAATAGGCACTGGATAGATTGTATGAATCTGTCCTTTCAAAACTATCTGAATGACTTCCAGTGCCTTTGTAAATAATTTCTCTTTGTCTGCTAGTAAATATAATTTTTAATTACTGTGAACTAACTCGTTAGACTACACTGTCAACTGGATGATTTAACAGGTACAGTGGTTGTATATGTATTATTTTGATTTTATCCATTAATGTTACATTTAAGACATGCATCTTTAAGTAATGATAAGATTTTAATATGTTATCGGTTTGTTCCCTGAATATTTGGGCAAACAGTAAAAACAAACAAAAAAATTTTGCTATTTGATTGCAGAGAGAGAGAGAGAGAATAATTAAGGATTCTCTGCTTACACATTGTATTTTATGCAAGCATAAAAAAAAAAAAAAACAGTATTAAGCAGTAACCATGTGCTGTTTTCTTGTCAAAAACCAGCATCCAATAAACTATAAATTTATCTGTCAAGATATACTCAATAAATATTGATAGACACATAAATCATATGAAGAAAAACAGTAGCAACAACGAACTTTTAAAAATGAAGCATAGAACTTTTCCACTTAGATCTGAGGTATCAATTATTTGTATTTTTTGTTTTCTTGTTTTGGCATTCAATGCATCTTATCATGATGAATATGTGAATCTGAATTTATGGACATAAATGAAATATTATAAATTTGTTACATGGAATGATGGTTTAGACATGAGTCATATAATCTATCTAATCCAACAAAAAAGAATAACAGCATCTATTCTTGTACACTTAAAAGGAGTGGTAATGATTTTTTTTCTGTAGTCAGAATTTCTTCAGCTGAATGTTTTAAGCAACAAAGTTAGGAAATTAACATTATTAATGTACCATACCTACTTAACTATTGATTTTTGCAAAGTTGATTAGATCACTGAATAAAGTCAGTTTACTGATGACATGCATAAATCTACATAAAGTATCAACTACTTGTGTAATTTTTACTAGACTGCATGGTTCCTGTTTGGAATAAATTGAAAATTAAACCTTTCCCAAAACAATTTATTTCTTGATACCAGTATTAAGACAATTAAAACAACATTTCATGAAGGCTATTCTCCAATGTAATAAATCCACTTTAATTTTTTGAAGCTTTCCCCAATATGTTCTGTTTGTGCCACATCTGATGATTAATTTCATGAAAGACCTAAGGAAATGGGCATAATAATCTATTGGTTTCATGAAAGAATTACTTATCTTCAATATATTACATATATCGTCAAATATATAGCTCTCTTTGTTTGTTTGTTTGCAGCTGTTTTCTTTTTATAGAGTTTACTTTTTCATTTACACTATAAATACTCATTATTTTCCTGTTTGCTATGGAAATATGCCATGTGCAATTGCTTTAGATGTAACTATTTTATAACTTAATTCTAGTATAGACCAGAGTTATGAGTTTGTGTGAATTCTTTTATTTTCTCAATGAAATAAACAAACTGTAAGAATGCTAAATGTACTATCATATAGTTTAAAAGTAATATTTTTAGAAGTGTTTTTTCTTCTCAGTCTCATCATATACTCATATTGATGCATCCTTTAAGAGGTTGAGTCATCTAGTACACATTAATTTTAATCTTTTAACAAATCTGAACCAGGTATAATCATCCTTTCTAAAGAAAAATGCAGTTTTAGTGCAACTTCTGGAGTTGAAATTTTTTGTAGACTATACACATTATTAGATGATAAGTTTGGTCAAATGCTAGAGAATACAACCATTCCAAGAGCATCTGCCAAGTCACCTTAATGGCTTTGTTGCATAATACATTGAAACAAAAAAAGAAAGAAATAAAATTTTCTGTTTGGTTTTCTTGATGGAGTATTTTTGCAGAGTTAGTAGAAAAATGATTAAAATTACTGTGTGGTATATCTATGTGCACTCTGCTTTATAATCATTCTCAGCCTACTAACTTCAAGAAAGTAGTCACTACCGTCCTCATCCAATAGCAGCATTAAGATAATTCTGAATATAAATCCACCATTTTTTAAGATTAAGAAAAAAAAGAGAGTGTAGTTAAAGAAAATGATACCACCATTAATATCAAAGTTTTGAACAGAAAAAATTATAAGTTAAACTTCTTTGCCATTAATCTGGAAATTTCAACTTGCTGCCCATATACTCGTATATGTAGGGGCAAGAGTTTAAGTTTAGCTTAAAAGATGATACCAAAATATGGATAGGCTCATGCAAAAGAAATCATCATTATATGTACAATAGAAAGTTGAATCATGAGAGTTAATATGGCAGACAAGTAACATTTTTGATTGTAGAGTTAGCCATTTTAATCAGGCTGTTTATAAAAGGTAAAAGTTTTTCAGAAAATCGAAAAAAGATGTGAAGATCAGATAACTATGATTTCAGAGCATAGAAACAGGCTACAACATGGCATTATTGATTAAATTATCCTACTTTAAAATTTTTAGAATTAAAACTAATGATTAATGCTTGCAAGTTAGATGGCATTAAGTGCACCTATATAATGATTGTCATGTTTATAGTAAAACATTGCTGCTTTGGGAGGAACATTTTTTAGATACTTGTAAACTGTAGGTCTGAATAGATTACTAAGAAGTATTTAATCTCATTTTGCTTTGGCTTTATTTTTTTAAAGAAAATTCTTGCAATACTGTACTTTTATGGTGTCTTAAATATTATTTTTTTTATTTTACTATTAATTAAGATATTACAGTATAGCATGAGGAAATTTAGAATACAAATGCCACTTGTACAAGGTCAAGGAATAAATGCCCATGATTGACATTCTGCTTATTAAAAATATGTTCTTTCACATCCCTCAATGCTGCTGATCCTGCTCACAATCTAAGCACACATTTGAAAACAGTCTAAGTGTCTGTTAACTGTCCTGCTTATGAAAAATGTATAATTTTCATCCAGATTAAACTCTTAGCTTTTATTTCCTGGTGCTGTGTTCTCTCTCTATGCTGTCCATCCTTTACTGTTATTGCCACTTTACCAATTGAGTCTTTATTGCCTACAATGCTCTTGGAAATTTGAACTGACAGTATACCAGCAGCATATATTTTTAAAAAGTTGTTAGATGTATGTGATGTATACAGACAAGTCAACAAAATAATTTATAGTAATGTGAAATATTTATGATTTTTATGGTATGAATGTATTGGTGGTAGTTCATCTTCCCCATTTTTGTCTATTAGAGGAGGATTTAGCTTAAAATAAACCCTATGATTGTAATCTGAACCAAACAAAAAAGAAAATAAATGTTGAGTACTAATCCACTGATTGATGAACTTTCATTTGTGTCAGCTCCTGTAGGTCTAAATTATAGTTTAGGACTTATAACAGCAGTTCCAAAAAAAAATTTTTTTTTTGAATGTATCATTGAGAATCCACCAGCAGTAACCATTTCAACAAAGAAACATTGCTGGTAATGGGTTGTAGTAAATATCAAGTCATTGTGAGTACCAATCACCAGAGAACTGTCACTCCTGCTGAAATAGCACATGGATCATTAGGTTAATGGCTTGGTAACTGTTTTGTAACTGTAAAACTTTTGGCTTAAGGATCAATGAACAACATAAGAACATTAAATACTTAAAAGAAGGAGGCAGGAATAGTTTTAAGTGATCAATTTCTGTCTACCTGCCTCATCGACATTTAGTTGAAACATTGCAATTCTGGTGATTGTGAAGTCTTGTGCTAGAAATTATTTTTCTTCTTTTATCATTTGTGCTAATTATTATTTTTAGTTTTTTTAGAAATGTTAATTGCATAAAGATAAAATTAACTTGAACAAAGTCTTTAAAACTGAAAGTAAACTAATGAACCAATTCATTAGTCCATGTTGTTATAGGAATTTTGTGGAATAATTTTTTTAAAAATCATCATAATGCATTATAGGTTATGACATCGATTTTATTCTAATAAAAGACTAATAATAAGCCGATACATAATATCTTTATTATCATTTACATTTATACATTGAAATAATTCTATGAAATATTCATAATAATGAATAAGATGAAACTTGTGTGTGTTTTCAGTATCTCATGATACTGTAGGCAGCTAACACTGACGCTGACACTGGGATTTGAACCAGGAATCTCCAGTTGCTAAACCATGTGTTGGAGATTCTTGGTTCAAATCCCAGTGTCAGCATTAAATGTCTACAGTACCATGAACTCAGTTACAGATATGGCAGTGAGTTCTGTAGCAAAACATTAAAGATGAAACTTATTCTTAATGCAGTCTACATTTTTTCCTGTGGAAGTCTTCAAAATGTTATTGTTATGCAGATGAAAACAATTGTACAAAAGCAAAAGCTTTATCAGTCTTTGTGGTACAATATTATTTAATATTTATCCCACAAAATATTTAAAAAAACCAACAAACATTCTTATTTTTATTTTTTCTATATGCAATAAATCATTTTTTTTTTCCAATATAAGGCTCTGCTACAGAATATGAAAACAAATCTGCTCATGCTTAAATGAAATTACATACAGCGTATATATTTTCAATTGTTTGTTACTCTTTCATAGCTGAACTGTAGCACCTACAAGCCCCAAATTTTGGATGTAGGTACTTCAGAATCTGGGCAGGGTTTAAAGTGACTGCATGTTGGCCTCAAAGGCCGTTTTGGAGCCACCAAAGACCGCTTTTCAAAAGCCATATAGATTACACTTATTTCAAATTATTATGAAGGTACCTCAGGATCAAAGGCAAAATCCAAGGATACCAGAACCTTGCCTCAAAGGCTAACAAAGACCACCTTTCAAGGTTCATAGTTACTACAGCTTCACAGTACTCATTCTACTCAGAAGTGACCACAGATTTCAATTTTTCAACAGTCGGCCTTGAAGGCCGTTTGAAAGCCATCAACAGCAGGTTCTGATATCATACACAGTATATCTTTGAAAACTATGAATAAAAATTCATTTAGTAGTTTTACTACAGGTTTGTCATCTTATAAGCTATTTCCATATTGGTCAGTAATAAATTATAATGAAAGTATCTCAGGATCCAAGGGTACCAGAGCCTGGCTTCATTCCCTTTGAATTCATGAAAATTCAGTTCTCTGTAAAACTCAGCTTTGCTATGCCCACCAATAAAGCACAGGGCCAATCACTAAAAGTTGTTGGCCTCAATTCTGATAGTCCCTGACTTTCCCATGACCAGCTGTGTGTTGGATGCCCAAGAGTTGGCCAAAACAAAAATCTCTCTTGCTTTTTTCACCCCAAAGAAAAACTAAAAAACAATGGTCTATAAAGAGGCTCTTATGGAACAAAGTTAAATTTAAGGGTACAGCTTACAGAATGCTAATAAATGTATCATTAGCATCAATTCAATGTTCATTTAACAATTGTGTTTTTAAACAAATAAAGTTTCTGTTTTTCAAACTCAAGAAAACCTTTTTTTTTTATAAAAGCCATTTTTTTCTCTGTGTAGTGCTGGGTACCCCAGCTATGCACGCACACATGCACACACATGCACAGATCTTAAATATGTTTTGCTTTCTGGTTTTTGTTTTAATTAATTGAAATTACCAAAGAGTTTACTGTAAAGTTTGAGAAAATTGTGGTATTATAAATGATACTTTTCTTTTAGTAGTTGGTTGTTAAGGTAGCAAGATGGTCCAGTGGTAGACTGCACAGGTTGAGGATCTGAGTTTGAATCTTGCTTGGCGTTGGTTAAATTCACACAACTTCCTGGCATGGTTTCTTCTCACTCTTTACCAACCAGTTGTGTGGGTTTCTTCTTGGCTCCAAT
Source organism: Nautilus pompilius (assembly GCA_018389105.1). Lineage (NCBI taxonomy): Eukaryota > Metazoa > Mollusca > Cephalopoda > Nautilida > Nautilidae > Nautilus > Nautilus pompilius. The sequence goes on along the minus strand of JACATO010000348.1, from coordinate 831,703 downwards.
TTTCTCCAACATTTTGAAAATGAAGGGATTTAGTAGAGGCTTTCTATGGTAGGTGTGCAACTAATCTCTGCATCTTGTTTTTTCTCCACTTGGTTTATGAAACTAAAACCATGGAGTTTCTTCTGCAGGATGCCTTATTTGCCAACATCAGCATGCAGGTTTAAAGAATTTGCTTGTTAACTAGATTGGCAATGCTATGCTTAATTTTATGCTATTAAATGACATAGATCAGAACTACCTTTGACTTTTTCAAAGAGTAAATTTGAAGCTGGGAGGTTTGATGCTCAGAATTCATAGGTTCCACTTGCTAATTTTCCAATGTTAAATAAACATTTTTATTTGTTATTTCTGTGGTCGCATAGACAACAAGTGTACTGAAATAAAAATGCCTTAAATCCTACATTTGATAGAGAGAAAGTTCTGTTTTCACCAGACTCAATTTTTCTTTGCATATAGTTGCTGTTTAAAGATCATTAATTTGTATGAACTTGAAAGTTTATTATTTAAAATTTTTATATTGTTTGTTTGTTTTTCTTCCAGCATCTGAAATAAATCTTTCCTTACTTGGTACAATAGTCATAATGCCTGCTTGCTTTGTCAATTAAGAACAGGTTAAGTTAGGCTGAGAAGCATTGCACAGACAAGACAAATATCCTTCAGGTCTTTAGTTAATTATTTGTGACTACTACTATGTCTCTTTTTACCATTGATTAAAGCTTCCAGGTTGTGTATTTTGAAGAAGCTTGGAGCATTTTAATTTAAATATTTGAGGTAATTAAAGTTTCTGAAAACATTCTGAGAGGAGCATTTTCTTGCTTTTCTTTTGTTTTTTTGTGCATTTTGTAAAGCTAGTAATCATTTCTAGAAACAAAACAGAAAATGAGCCTTGTGAATACGTGGATTTATTTTATATTAACAATGAGCACAAAATTCCATAACATTAGGAAAGGCAATAATAGTTTCTTGTTATATTAATGAGGTTGGTTACCAGGGGAGATGATCAAATTGGCTTTTCTCAGATTACATATTTACTATCTACTGTATGTATTTTATAGTGTTATGGCGCAGTGGATAACGAGTTTGCTCGTTAATCCTCATGTCACGGGTTCAATCCCCGGTGGGATCAAGGTACATGCTGCTGATGAGGGCCAAAAGCCTGAAACAGCCGTACAGCCCCCCTCTGGACATTGACATTCACCTTGACTCAACCTGGAGAGGGATGGGCTCCACCAGGTTGTAAAATGCCCTAGACACACCCCTGAGGTGCCCCAATAACCTATGGGTTATGGGACAAGTGAAGTGATGTATTTTAACAGGGAAAACAGTAAGGAATAAATATGGCACCAAAAACAAATGTTTTAATATTGCTGAGCTGTATATTTGAACTTTGCAACCAATATTACTAAGATGGATGATAAGAAAAGATTCTTAAATGTATTATATTATACGATTGTAGCTTTTTTGTATAATTCTTACTTATATGAAACTTAAAAAAATTGGTGTCATTATAATAGATGTTCTTACTGTTAGTTAAGCACATGCTTGTACTTTTAAAACAATATTAAAACTAGATGATAATAAAACAAATCTTTTTTAGTACTAATGAAGTGCATACTAAGTAATATTAAAACTAGCTGTCATAGGAAGAAATGTTTTCAGTGGCAATGAATTACACACCATTCTTGTAATTCAGTACTTTGACATAGTACACTGTGTGAACAAGCATTGAATTCCTCATTAAATTAACAATCTAAACAGAGGTGTAAATCAGTAATATTTAGTTTATATAACCACAGTAACAAAATAATAATTAAAAAGAAAAAACTACAGATACATATGATTTAATGTTTAAAGTGGGAGGAGAAGTACAATTTTGTCTTCATGAAGATGTGTGGTAGCTTAAAAAAATGAAGTATCCAATAGTTCATACATAAATGTATACAGTTACATAAATGTTAACCTAAATCTTAAAAGAAATTCATACATGTAAAATATAAAAGTGTATTTTCAAACTTTGTTATCAAGTCACTTTTAATTAAAATATCTTTCTTTATTCCTAATGAATTATTTTATTGGCGAGTGCACAATTATATTCACCAGTAATGTATTTTTATATATCCTTGGCAACCATACTCTTTGTTAAATGGTTCATGGACTGAAGTTTTATACAAACACTAGACATTAAATAATAATAATTTATATTCTATCATGATATCTATCACTAGATGAGTTTTATGGATCTTTGTGTACACTCTTTTAGTACACCATTTATTATAGTGTTAGTAGGTATATTCTGTGAGAAGCCATACAGCACTGCCAAAATATGAGTGTTGGTAATACCTGGCACATTGTGTGTATGAGATCATTTTGATCTTCAAGATTGTAACCCATTCCTTGCACAGAATTTGTATTAGGAAGTCTTGGGAAATGGGTTTGCAAGGACACTTTTTGAGTGATTGGTAGAGTATAGCCCACATTATGAATGGGATTTATGTCTGGTGATTGATCAGGCCATAACAGAATTGTCTTTGAATTGCATGGGCAGTGTTTTGAGCTGCGGCACCATCTTCCATAAAACACTACTATCTTTGGACAGATGACCACTGTCATAAGTGTTTCAAAAAGATTTTTTTTTTGGAAGGATTTTTTAAATAAAAGGTTTAATTATAGTAAAAAAAAAAACCATGAAATAAATTTAATATAGATAAATTCTCTTGCTGTTTATTTCAACAACCTTATCAATTTGAGAAATGATGTAATCAGTGCTGAAACATGAAAATTATCTTACAAAATTCTGACTTTCCTGTTTGAGCATTTTCCACTAAAATTTAAAAAAATCTTTTTGAAACACCCCTTAGACTAATAGAAGTCCCTCTTTTGAGAATATTCATGTACTGGGTAAAAGTGACTGTTTATTTGCAGATCTCCAGCTGTGAGTGTTCAGTGGTCCAGATTGCACCCTATGCTAGGACAGTCAGACTGTCTTATTTTGTTGTAGCCTGAAAATGGTTTATTAATAACTTGTGCTCACACAAGACCACTTTCTGTGAAAATCTGTACATATTACAAAAAATGATTGTGCTCCAAAATGCAAGAAAGAATAACAGCATTTGCAAAGCATATTGCAGTCTATGACAAACATTGCATGGGATGAAGAATAATTTACATCTTGCTTCTCTTCTGTTGTACCTCATGTTGTGGTGATCATGTGATTGTCTGATAGTTCTCATAGACACCTGCATGTGTTCTGCAGCTGTTTTTTGGGATTTGTTTTCCATACTGTTCTTCACAGCATGAATTTTCATTCCATCAGCTTTGGTCATCCAGGACACACATGAATGGTTGTCTTATGGCTTCTCTTAAACCTAACAGTTGACAACAAAATATCTATTGCTTTTGAAATTTCCTGCTGGCTTTTACCAACATCTCCGATAATACTTAATTATGCACTGCTCCCTCTTTCAGAGTCCATCAGTTCCCACAAACCACCTGTTTGTAGCATGACTGTCTGGAAACTAGGGATTCATTTGGCCTCTGCCTGTTCTTATAGGTTTCGTTCATGTGAAGGGAAAGGTTTATTTGAGTATCTGTCAGTTATTTATTTATTTATGTTACTTTTCTGTATATATCAGTTTACCTAAAACATTGTTAAATTTTGCTATTAAATATTAGTAAATAATTGCTTTACATTATGAATAATCATTAATAATGCACTACTTTCTTTTTCCATAAAATTAGGCGAACAATAATTATAAATCAATGGAGGAAGAAGTCAAACTAGTGTAGTGCAAAAGATTAAATAAATGGCATTGTATAATCTGGTGTCTTATTTTTTAAAATTTACTTGGAATCTGGCAAATGATGTGGTTACCCATTTGTAATGTTTCCATTTAAAACAGATATCCTAACAGAGCCAAAAGTGATATGAACACAAACTAGATTTTATGTTTTCATACCAATGTTAATTTGTTTTTATTGGAATTAACTCACTTATTTCTTTGATAAAGGTTTGTTACATGAAAAAGAATTTGTGTTGAACATTTGATGAATAAAATATTTGCAATTTTGGAAATTTTTTTTTTTTTGTTTGTTGCTTAACTTTTGGAAACCAGTGTATAAAAAGCTTAAATGTATCTTATTAATTTTTTTCTTGTAATTATTTATGTTTAAGAAAAAGTCTTTAAGTCTGTTTATTTACCTCATTTAAATTTCTCTGACTTGTTTGTTTTATTTTAATTCACTTGAATTTATTAACTTAAATGTTTGGTATATTGTTGTTTTGTCATGCACCAGCCTCTACAATAGAAATAACTGTGGTCAGGGAGGAAGTGTAGTACCATGACTATCTTGTGGCATGAAGGGCTTGAAATCCTATTAGAACTGTTCATTTTTAGATTTGGTTGGATACCTGCACAACCATCTAGTTAAAAATAGCAAGAAGAAACTATACTAGGATGGTAAAATAGTTGGTTTAATTTTGCAATTTTTTAAAATACCAAAACAAAGCAATTTGCAAAAGAATCCTGTGTTGATGTAATCACTTGGCATCAAAGGGTTAGCTCCACCAATTAGTTTGCCTCTTTAGTATAACTGCTGTTGCTAATGTTATAGAATTTTTTTTTATAAGGCATGATGCTTGAAATAATTAAAAACTTTTACCCCCCCCCAACACACACACACACACGCGTGCGCGCGCACACAGAGAGACAGAGATAAATTATTTTCACACATGCTTTAGGTATAATACGATCATGATTTAAAATTTATCTTTCTACTTTGTTTCTCTCACACAAATGAAGTGCTTTTATAGTTTAAAAAATAAGACGGAACTCTCTTCTGTTTTTGTTGAAAATGGTAATATTTTTGGTTAAGAATGCTGAAGAGAGCAGACATACATTGCCATAAATATCAACACCATTTTAAGTAACACCCTTGTTATAATTAAGACTATGGTTTCTTCCTGCCAGCTAAAAGTATGATATACTCTGATTATTTGAAAATCCATGGACTTTTAGCTTAATTCTAGATGACAAGTGACTGATTTAATTAGTGTCTGTCCATTGAAGCTCTAACTGAAACGCAATGTGTATACTGTACAGGTTGTTTTTCAGAAAGTCTGACAGCAAAATACCTACCTGTCATCATATGACTTTTAAAGATACATGAGCATCTGTTTTGTCATATGTTTTGTTGTTGTTTTTCTCCAATGGCCTCATGCCAATATCTCTGTAGGCTTATCTGTCGTAGTTTAACCATTCTAACTACATAATATACAGAAAAACAAGCACAAAAATATTTTAAAATGTAGTTTTGCAAAAGAAAGAAAATTGGAATACATTCTAAATTAATAGGTTTTGTTGCTACTGTTAGAGAATCCAACATGTTATCTTTCAGCACATTGTTTTTCATAAATTTAATGTGGGTTTTATTCTTTTTGTTTTGATTTTAAGATATTTTAATGATAAAATACTATAAAATATTCAAGCATTAATCAGACTGAAACCAATGGAATCTGATGTGAGTTTCTATCTGTCAGTAATAAACTGTTCTCACAATGCAATGCTTTGAAAGCATATACTAGCAATATTAACATTTTACATCAGTTTTCAAATTTTAAAATTAGAAATTATAACAAAGCTACAGTCTAATCATGCTAACTCAAATATTTTCACTTTTTTTTCTCAGTTAGCTCAAAATATATTTTTTATGTTTGTTTAATGTGAATCCTTTGAGAAGCATGGCCAGTAAAATGTTAAATACAAGAGAATGTTATTCTTTTTGCATGTGATAGTGCACCTGGCATTGTCATAAAGGAAATCACCAAACAATGTCATGTGGTGTTGATGTGAATGGGTTATTATAGCAACTTTTTATCAGTCACCATATCAACAAAGCTATTTAGAAATAGCTGCCAGTCATTGCACGGGTGGACATTACATTATATCTTTGTTCAAGGGAGTGGATATTGCACTGCCTGTCTTTAGTTGGTATTGACTTTAAAAAATAACCATGCATTAATCATTGGTTAGGTAACGTTGTCACATTGCTTGCGCATACCAGCATGGTGTTCACTTCAAAGAACAGTGCAGCAGAATGCAGCCTGACTTAAGTGTATGTGCACAGATTTTAATTAATAGCGCTATCTTATTAAACACTCTGAGAATGATGAAGTGAATATGGACAGGATTTGCAACAAATTTCAAAATGGCAAAGTAGTAATACTGAAAAACATGGCTAATCTTGTCAAGGTTCGACAAAACAATTCATTTGAGCAAAACTGAAAATGACCATGAATGGCAATGCTCTTCAATGCTAAAGATGCTTTCCTGATATGGTATTTAGAAGCATGGGCTGAGTTGAGAGAAAGGCTTCTAGAATGAAACAGCAATCTGATATTATTGGCTTCTTTCTTACTGCGAATAGTAGATTGTCACTGCTTAAATTTATTTTCTATCTTAGTACTGTATTTTTTCTTCTTTAAAAATTCTATTTATGTTTTTTACAAAAGCTAACTATGCTGTAGTTTAGTGTTGTAACCTGATTTTTTTTAGGAGAGGAAGAGAGAAATACCTCACTTGCCTTACATACACAGCTAACTCCACTTTGGTACAGAAATGCCTGCAACTTCAGGTAAAAAGATTCTACTCATTAGTCACATATACAGATCTTTGAGGTAATAATCTGAACACCCACCTAAATAAAGCTTAAGTATAAAAGCTAGCCAGGCTATTTAACCAAGGATGGGTAATTGGCCAGTCTGAGGAAGTTGGTCCGTGTGTCATATTGCTGGAAAGCTTTTATCATCTATAGGTATTGTACCTTAGATAATTCATTTATTTAGAGAGAAAAGTGTGAGCACTTCATGCTAACATCCTGGATGTCCTGTTCTGTCCAAAAACCTATATTTTAATTAGTTGGAGTTTTGAGTAAAAATCTGTTTCTTTAAAATGTGGGAAGTATTTCATGGTCAGAGCCCTTCTACAAAAGGGGCTACAGCTCCTTTATTAATGAGAGCTAATGAAAAATATTTTCAGTTATTACATTTCACACAACAACAACAACATAAAAATCTAAGTAAAATACAATATATGGGAAGGGTAAATCTCTAATTAGTGGTTGATTTGACATGAAATGAGTGTATTACAAAATAAATTCACATAAAATGCACACGTAATAAAACCTGTAGGTGTACAAGTTATTGTGGCAGGGATCTGTATATGGACACTGTGTATGTGAAGGAGCTCTCATAGGCATAGAAACAGTAGTTATCAAGCCAAATGTGAGGTTTTATGGCAATTCTGACTCCAGTAACCCTAACAGTACATTGAAATTTAATTAAAAATGGCTTAAATTGTTATCTTTACTTATGTTATTTATTTTAATTTATCTTTTAGTAACTCAGATTTCCATGCAATGGTGACAAAAAAAAATGCCATCTTCAGATAATTGACTAGGTCTGTATAGTTTTTGTGTGTGAGAGAGTGAGTGAGCAAAATAAATTGAAATGAATACAAATAAAAGGAAAATCTAGACATATCTTGTTAGATTTTCTTCTGCAGATAAAATACCATCATATTTAATTCATACATGACTTGGAAATATTTATGGCACTGAAAACTTTGGTGCTCACTTGGATTTGGTCAGGTTAGTCTGTAGTAGGTTGCAAGAAATATTTCATATTTTTATTTTGCTCACAATTTAAGCTATTATTTGTAAGTCAGAGAAACCGATAGATCATAGTTCAATATTTCTATCTGCAGGTACCAGTGAATTAAGATCAAGATGTATGTCAGCACTATGCAAGTTGATTGAAAACAATTTTTAAAAAAAAAATTTTTTAAAACAAATTTTATCATTTTTAAGTTTAGCATCATTTTGCTATCATTTTATTATGTTGTTAAATGGGTTAACATAAACTGCAGCTAAAGCCTTGGCCAGTCAATTTGGCATACTCAGTAATTTTCAATGTTTTATGCATTTTTTTTTGTAACACGAAGGCTTAAAGCCAGGTAAGTGTTTTGGCTTTATCAAGTATTTATTAACAAAAATCTCAACAAAAAAGAAAAAAAAAGGTTTTTCAAAATCTGAAAAAAAAAAAACAAAAAAAAATGAATTTAAGATAAGAGTTTTGTTTTGGTGATGTTTTGATCAGTAACCTTTGTTACTAATGACTGCTTTCATTCTACCTGGCATTGTTAGAACTAATATCTTATATGATGAAATATTTTCCCAAGCTGCCTTAATGACTTTTGCCAATTCTTCTCTATTCTTTGGATGATTTTTACAATATATTGCCCCATCAGTGGCCACAAGTTCTAAATTGGATTTAAATCAGGTGAATTTCCAGATAAGTCTTCAAACTAATGAATTTTCTTGTTCTTTAGCCAAAAGATGACTTTCTTTGCTGTGTGACATGGTGCTCATCTTATAAAAGCCAAAAGTTACGTCTGGATCAAGTCTTTTAGCAGATACTACAAAATCTGATTTTAAAAGATTCAAATGTCAATTTGTATTTATTGATGTTCCTTTTGGTAGGATTACCAAATTGCCTTTACCATTAGCAGGGAAACAGGCCCAGATGGGGACATTTTCTGAGTTGGTAAAATAAAGTTTGATTTAAATGTTTTACCTGATTTTCTTCTGACTCTCAAAGCACCATGATTACCAAAGAGAATGTGAATTTCCATCTGTATAAATCACTTTGCTCCAATATTCTAGCTGGCAATTTTGGTATTTTTTTTTTTACAAAATTGAAGTCTTTTTGGCTTTGTATGGCAGAAAGTACATGTTTTGGTTTAGTTAGGATGTAGGGTTTGAAGTTCATTGTTACCAACTATTATATAACAGATATATATATATATATTGTATCTTGTCAGTCATACTTTCTAATTCTGTAGCTAACATACCACTAGAGGCAGACCTATCCTCCCCCTGAAGCCTTGCTTAAACCTGTTCTTTACTTGGTGACAGTATTTTTGTTGTTGATTCATCTCATTTAGGAAAAAAGTGTCCAATTTCTAAAATTATTCCAATAATCCTGTCAAGAGTTTTTGTTGGGAGATCAAGTTTATCAACAATTTCTTAATGTGTCAGGCCCATTTCAACACACACAACAATCTGCTATCTAACTTGCACACACTCCAAGCATATTTGTACAATTCAAGATTAGCATTTTTTGTGAAAAATTACTTCAGCATTGATTGAATATGCTGATATATAGATGGCTTTTCTACACATTCAAAAGTTATGAAGAAATTTCTAGATTGGATGTAAAGTCCTGACAGGTTCTAGATCATAATAGAAAGATCAGAAATCATCTTCGATGTAATGGAGAATTCTAGAACATTCTGTTTGATGCAAATAACATCTACTTATATTCAAGTTGCCATTTCTAATGTATTTGGTGCTTTGCAAGTTTTTGAATCATATGAATAGGTAAGAAGTTTCATTATTGGACAATTGTTGTGCATTTAGATTGAAAGTTTTGTGTCTAACATGGTGTTGGAAACCACTGAGTGGACCAAATTGACTGGCCAGGGCTGTATATTACATTAATACCATGATTTTCTTACTGGTGTACATATATGACATCAGGTTTCATTGTCTCATTATGTAAGTAAAGGCTGATCAATTCTCTTTTAACTAAAGAGTCAGAATGTGCAAGAAAGAATCCTCTTTATGGTACAGATCTTAGCACACAAAAATAAAACTAATACAATTGTTTACTTGTTTTTGTGTGTGCATGCTTGCATGTGTAATTTCTGTAAATTCTGATTTACTTTGTAATGTTTTAGTGTAGTTGAAATTCAATACACACACAAGCATTACATGAGTTGACAACAAACTAGAACAGATTCTTGGAAAAAATTTGCAGGAATTGCTTTATAAGTAAATATTTATTTTTATTTATTTCATAAAGGAACTGCCAAAGACTGCACTAATTTCTACATCTTGCTTTTTGTAATGTCAACTCTATCTCTGTGTATACTTAAAAGTTGTTTTTAAATTACAAATAATAAATTGGTTTGTATATATTTATAAACTGTATATAAATTTATTTCTTTTTATTTAACACATTTGACTTATTTTTTTTTCTTATTTTAATCATTTGCTTTTTCTTCATATTATGATGATTATTTCCAAGAAACAGTGAATAAAAATTGTTATCGAAGAATTTGACAGTATTTATGCTGGGGTTAAGTGCTTTATAATAGTGGCTTTGTTACTTATTGTAGCTGTTATAATATCACTGCAAAATATCAAAGGATTTGTAACTGTTTTCTGGAATAATTCTGTTAAATAAATGTTATGCTTATTTAGGATATTTTTTTTTTTAGTTTTCATTAACACTGTTGTCAGTAAATATATAAAGTTTATCTTTATCAGTAAAAAAAACCCCACTAAATATCATGTTAAAGGAAATCTTGACTTCACTTTACTGATGTCCACTGTTTTGATAGCCTGCCTGAGACTGAACCAGAAAAAACTAACAGCCAGTTCTTGCATTTCACCAGCTGTATCCAACAAAACCTTAACCTGATCCCACTTTCCCACTCTTGACTTTTGTTGACTCAGTTGCATGCAACATCAAATGTGAGTCATAACAATGTAACCTATTCTATTTTTTCGAATTGTATTCAACTAACAGTTGCAGTTATTGAAAGCTCAACTTAACACAATGTTTGTTTTCCAAACAGCAACAAAAAAATTTAGTTGTAGCTGGAAAGACATAATCAGTTTATTATTATTTATACTGCTTTCACATGCCTCTGAGGAATGCACTGGAGCGTTCAGTCGTCATCGTGCCATGCAGTGACAACTGTGTACAAAGATATGTGATAGTCTTGTTTTTAATAACCTGAACTCCGTTTAGATCTAGATGTGGTAATCATACGTACTGTAATGTAAAACTAGGCCTTAAGGTAACTGCACTGCCATTTAATAACTAGGTGTTATTACCTTAGCCTCGTGCTGATTATACTCCACTTTGAGGTTTAACAACATGCCGCAAAAAAAATTACTTTTAATTAATTTCATATCTACAAGATAATGCTTACATAATACACATTAAAAATGTATGGCTATTAAATGCGATAAAAATACTTGAAAAATCATAATTGTTTTTGTACTTATCTCTGGCAGAAACAACTTTTTTAGTACATCGAGTATAGCTCGGTTATTAGCTGTGCAGTCATCTTAGAGTTACAGTGTAGTTAATTCGTTAAAAATCTGTTTGAGAAAGGAAGTAATATTAACTCTTGCTGATTACTGCTACTGCAGGTAAATAATAGAAAAATAAAAGTTGCTTAACAATGGAATTTTTTTGTGCAAACATAAAAGGAAGTTTCTTGCATGCTTTGACCACAATTGACCTAGATTTGCATGAAGACGCTAACAAGCTAATCAATATTTTTATATGTATTTTTCTGGGAAGAGATTAATAAAGGAGAGCAACGAAGTTTGCTTTTCTTTTTATGCAACCTTTTCCAATGGATGATCAGCAAGTGGTCTGTTTTAATTTACAACATATTTATTGTTTCCAACATGGAGAAGAACGAAAACTAATTTGCAAAGTCATTTTATGTGTCTCTGATGTTAAATTAGACATTGAGAACTCAGTATAAGGAGTAACTTTTTCCAGTAGTTTTTTAAATGGTTTGTAATAAAGCAGGCATATTTACTGTTGCTTTGGTATTGAATGCTCCCAAAGATAACATGAAAAAATTAAAACTTAAAGCTTAAAAAAAAATCTAACTAAATCTGAACACAAGTGTATTTCCTAAATGAAAATAAGCAAATATTTTCACTTTGAAAAGAGCATAATTTATTTTATTGTTTTGATAGATTTTTGTAAATTGTGCTGTTTTTCTTAAATGATAAAATTAGTCATTTGATGCTTTCTCTGTGATCTTAGGAATAAGATTACTTATTCTGTATTGTATACTGTTTTAGCAATTGAATATTGATAGGTTTATAGACTTGTGGACAAATATATATATTTGTTTTAATGTGTGTGTGTGCGTGCACAGTTGTTTTAATGGTATGCATTTGTTAAAGAACTATGTTTCTTCTTTTTTTGACCTTGTAAGTTGATCTTATAATGCTATTGAATGGTAATATTTTTAATTCCACTAGGACAATGTGGCATACATATTAAAATCAAATCTGATTTCTTTGCCTTTTTTATAAGACTTCATTAAAATATTTCTTTTAATATGAGATTTTTTTAATTAAAAAAAATTAAATCGCTTTAAATATTTTTTCTTCTTTTTCATTAAGTTGCCAATTTAAATTATTGAGAAGCATAAAAACCTGAGGCACATTCAGTGAAGCAAGCAATCTGCAGCAGCTACAATCGTTTTAGCATGTCTTGATGTGTCTCCAATCACAAGGGGTTTTCAAGCTAGGTGACCTGTTTTCAGTGAATCAAAATTAGTGCAAGAAGATAGAAAAGTGCCATTGTGGAGAGCAAACCATCAGCTTAGATTGGGGTGGTGTTGGTGCTTTTGGAGATCATTGAAATCTTTTGATGCTCTTTAAATGAAGAAATATCTTGTGTTTCATTCACAGTCTAGAGGAATAATCTGCATTTCAACAATAATTGAATTCATTTGTGCAATATTTTTAAATAGCAACACCTTGGGCTAAACATTACTTAGTGGTTTGTATCCATCACCCACTTTTATGCATGATAGATAAAATCTTTGTTGTGTGTATGAAATGTACTTTTTGTTCTTATGAAAATGATATATATATATATACCAACATATTTAATATTATGAGTGTGCACACAGACAAACAGAAAATCCTTTACATTTTTATTAGTTAACCCTCCATTATCATCTAGAAATTGCTTCTTATCTTCAGTTATTCTGTTGGTTATATTTTTCTCGAAAATCTACAATCTTACCTCAGTCAATATATTATCATCCTTTTCTCCCAATACCTGAGGAGGCATATAAACCTATTTGAATTCCATTTTCATAACCAGATGTGGTATTTATGAGGCCAGGTGGTAATATCTGGCTCTCAACCATTCTCATGGTAGCCTAACAAGAGACTGGCTGTTACACCAAAGTACAGCAGGCAGCTGAATAGAAAAATGCCTACTGGAACATAACAAACTGAGCCATTCCTTATAGGAATCAAACGTGGGCTTTGTTGGTCAATGAATGAATCTCTTAGTTTTTTTAAAGGGAAAGAAAAGATTTTTCATAGCATCAGCCGAGATATCTCAGCTAGGTATACTGCTCTTCTTTCATCTACATATGAATTTAAAAAGTGATGCACATATTTGGACCCTGAAAATTTACAAAGATAAAATTTCTTTAAAAATCCCATTTTTAGTTAGATTGGACTCATATGCTTCAAAATAGCTTCAAAAACTTCTGAACCTGAAAAGACTGATTCATATGTCCAATATTCATGCCATTTTGTAGAAATCACCAGAAATTTTCATTACCAACTCTCAGAAACATTAGTAAGCTCTGATGTGGAAGTTTCTTCATTATTATCCAAATGAATAAGAGAACAAAGCTAAGCATTAACAACTGTCAACCCTTTGCATCAAGACTGCCTGTTTCCAGTATGGAGGTTACTTCTCTGAATAGCTAAACAGAAAAGGGTAATATTGTTCTTTGTCTTCCCTGCTGGGCAACCTGTACATGGGAAACTTTGAATTGGCTCTATCCTTATTCAACAAGTAAACAAAATTGTGGTTTTACTATTTTGATGTTACCTTCACAATTGGTCAAATTAATTGAAAGACTAGAATGTATTTCTGCAGCATATAAATGGCATACACTTTGCCATCTAATTTACAATGGAATTAGAAAATAACAATTAGCTGCCATTTCTTGATGTACTGCTCACTATAAGAGGGAGCTTGCTAGAGACAAGTACTTACTACAGGCAACTGATACAAACAGGAAGGTATCTGCATTATAACTCCAATTACCATCAATGGTAAATGTAAGCAATCACACTAACAGGAATATCAGAAAAGTTGATATCTGCATTCCAGGAGTGTCTAGGACTATTTGCCATGAGCCATTTATCCACGGGCCAATTCACTGTAAGAGTTACTATGCATACATATAGTATACCAGTGCCTAGTGATGCTTTTGGGATCACTTATAAAATAGTGGGAATATATTTTAATTTAAATAAAATTAATTTCAATGTGATAAAATTTATTTTATTTTAAAATTTTACGTAAATTTAAGTCACAAATGTTACTCCATACTGGAATTGTTTGCTAATCCTGAAAGACATGTTATAATGTCCCTGTTATTATAATCTGTAGTAATTTGAATATACCCTGATCTGTGTCATGATATTTAAAAAAAAATGTTTGTGGCGGGTTGTGACCTGCTACTAATAGTTCATAATATAGATTGTGCCCACCATCACATCCTGGTCAAACAATTGCAGCATACTGTCTCACAAATTGTCTTCATGGCAAACCAGCTGCAGCAAATAGTCCCATTCCCTTCCAGCAGAATCAGTATCCAGCAAGAATATAAAATCACAAAGTGATGATACTTTTGAAGCATTTGAACTGGTTAGTTTTAGGGAAAGAACTGATGATAGGTAAGAATCCATTCTACATAAAAGATGATGTGGAGAAATAGTACACTGGAGAAACAAAAAGACCAACAAAAATCATGACTGAAAAACATAGGAGAGCTGCATTACTTGGACAGTTAGGGAAAATAGTTTTAGTCAGACTAATGCTTGGTCCTGTAGTCAACACATTCAGTGGAATTATACCAGAAAGAACAGTGAGAAAGGAAAGAAGTTAGCATGATGTAGCAAGTTTAAATATCTTAATAATTATTGGGTCAAAGCCTTGGTGATCCAGTGGATAGTGCATCTGAAGATGGTGACAAAAAGCATTTGTGGCAATGCTGATGAAAACAAGATCACTTAAGTGGTGATAAAGGCTGAAAAAATAAGATTACATCAAACAACAATTTTCATAAATGTCTACAACTCTACTCAGTACACTATATTACACATGGCACACTACTTCACTCTATACTATACTGTTTGTTCTTTGGTTAGTGTAAATCATTTATTCTAAAGAGCACATATATTAAAAATAGTATATCACCCATATCTATTATAAATATTATCTTTATAGAATTAGGAATATTTTCTTGAATAATTTTTGAAGATTGTTTTATATTTTGTCAATTACTTTGAATTAAAAACAAACTGAAGTGTATAGAACCTCTACGACAACATTAGTGATTATGCATATTAGTGGAATTGAAAACTATCTTAACATTATATTTCCATCATTTGTATTTATACTTTTAAATTTCTTTGCTTTTTCCTCTTTGGTTTCATAGGGATTTAGCCAAATAGGATGTGCATTAAAAATTTATGATATAGTAATTGGATAACCTGTTTGACAGAAAAGGAGGAGGATTTGGTAGGGGAGTTGCAGTTTTAGCATTGGATGACTGTTTCTACTTAAGAATTTTCTTCCTATTCACAGAAATGTGGAAATAGTTGATTTTTCCTCCCTCAAGAGAGAAGAAATTAATACCTTTGGTTGCCAGTTACAGTCGGTTTTAATTTGGAAATTTCTTTCAATATTCATTTTCACATTCTGCAATTTTCATCAATAAATGATGCCTGCAATAAATAAACAGTCTTTAATTTCCATCTAAGTTTACACGCTCACAAATAAGAATTGCCTCTTATTATTGTGGATTTTTTACCACAGTTTATTGTCATCTGTAATCAATTTCCTTCTCGTATGATATGCAGACAAATATCCCTAGTGATTCTCATGGAAGTTTGCTTGTTGAGAGATGAGTTTTCCCCACTGTTGGCTAAAATTTCATATGTGAATCGTAATTCAAACTGACATATTAGGCACGTACTTTGAAAAGATATGCTCTTGGCTTTGTGCTCAATCCATCAAGGAAACACTTGAAAACAAAAGTAACTTGATTTGAAAGGGTTACTATAATTGTTGGTATTTTTTAAAAATTAACATTTTATTATTATTAAAAATTTTTTTTAAATACAGTCTCTAGCTTAAACATATTCATGAAACTGATCTGAAAATTATTATTCTGGATTTTACTAACAGTATATTATTATTATTGGAAACCTTTTTGTAAGAAACAGTAAAAATTATCTGTTAAAAATGGTTCCTTCTTTGAAGGAATATCTCAGCAAGGTTTTTCATATTTAAACCTGAACCCCCTAAAATTTGTAATAAAATTATGCTGAGAAATGAAATTATTTAAGATGTCTCTTTTGCTTAAAATTTAAAAGGTAACACATTAAGTACATTAGAAATGCATCAATCCAAAAATAAATCATTAGGCACCATATATATTGTTAATTTTTAAGTGACATATGTGTTTGTTTTCTTGACCATTGGAACCTACTGCCATAAAATTAATTGTTATGGTGTACTGGTATCTCTACCAAAAGCATTTATTCAGTAAAACACAAAAATCAGATGCAGAACAGGAAATAAAGTCTCGTCCTGAAGAATATAAAAGCTGGCGGATAAAGTCCCACATTTTTGAAGGAAACTTTATAAAAACAAGATTGACAACAGAACAGGAGAAGGTAGTAAACAATTCAAGCTGTCTTTTAGACATTGTTGTTCGACAACATCTAAGACCAGGTTAGTGTCATGCTACCACATCTAGACAGGATCATCAAATTTAGCACAATCATCTTCAAGATGGACTGCTTTGTCTCTAGAGCAGTTTAAGTGATACATTGTGAATGGAAAATTGTCAACAGTATCAAAATCATATGGTGTTTGCTCACTGCCAGACTTACAGCAAGGTTTCTATAGTCCACATCATCATCAGTTACACCTCCATTTGGCCAATAACTACAGACAATGGATCAGGCACTGTTGAAAAGGTGATCTTTTTTCATAATCAAGATATTTCACCTAAAGAATGCTAGTGGATGACAATCTGGCTTCATCAAGATAAATAGTACCACAACAAGTGTTTTCCCAAATGATAAATATGGTAGAGTAAGCACCATGATTTGGACTGGCACTAAATTTTACCACTGGACATTAATCCATACTTTTGGAGTTGTGTGAACATACAAAATATCTGAATGATGTCATGGCAAGCATTATTGTCTTCTTTGGACATCACCGAGAACTATTCAAGTTTTTCTGATAGCGTGCATCCTCATGCTGCCAGAACATGTCAACACTATTTCCAGCTACAACCCTTGATCTTGTGCCAATTGAACATTTGTGAAATAAGATTGGATGACAATTGTAACATCATGGCTAATGCCAAATCTGATCCAATTCGAGGCTGTAATTTATTATGAGTTGCAGAGTATACTATGGGTCTTCATTCAAAATTTTATAATGTTCATTAAAAGAACCATAGCAGTATTGTGATTGCCGGGAGACCTACCTGCTATTGACTTTTGTGTACTACCGTATGTACCTTTCAGATACTCTTTATTAAGAGTATATGTTTTTACATGACTGACATAATTGGTATAATTTTTATTGCATTAGTAATATTATGAACTGACAACTACTGAAAACCGTTCATGGTGCCACAGTACATATGATGTCATTATGTCTACACTTATATTATTGTCATTTGTGAAATTTTTTGCTTTTCAGATTCCATTGGGGTTGCTTCTTCTTAACAATAAATTTTAATCTCAGTTTGTAGATTTATTCTATTTTCCATTGCTGCTAGCAGTGAAAACTAATAAAAATGACATTTGTACAGAAACTCTGCCATTAAAGCAATAATCTTAATCACTGCAAGTATTGATGGTCACGTGATGCTAGTGGCTTTTTAGCCAGTTAAAATTACAAAACAACATAAACACCAATGCTATTTTATTCTCCTGATTTAGCTTTGGGTGCAGACAGATTAATAAGTAAATTATTTTAAAATTCACATATAAAATAAGCCCATTACAGCCTTTTTGTTTTCTTCTTAAAACTGTGTCTTTGTTGTTGTTATTTACTTAGATATTTTTTTGTGTCTAAACTTTTAAAACCATTTTTAAAAAGAAAAGTTTTTAGAAGTTAATCTGGCTGCTGTACATGGATTTTAATACCCTGCAGTGTGGTTAATAACAAAGAAGCACATGTAAATTTATAATATAAGTAGTCATATGTTTATATTATATTCAGACTCCAACAACAATAATAGTTTATATGTAATTTTGTTCTTTGCTCAAAAATATTCTACACTACACTACCATAAATGGTGGAAAGGTGTTAAATATTCAAAACAATTAGAAAATGTACATAGCAAATGAAAATGAAAAATAATTAATTATACTTTTTGCATTTGTAAATTAGTTTATTAAATTAGGGAAAATGTGCTGTTTCATTTTTTTTTTTGTTTTGCTTGCTTGTAAGTTTTACTGAGGAGTATGCATGTATTCTTAAGGGAAGTGAGTATTGGTCCTGATAGAGTAATCCCATAAATATGTTTGTCTCCAAGGTTTTGTGGGCAGTAGGAAGCCCATAGCCCTCAAAGGGTTAAGTTGATGGTGTAGCAGAAAAATCTATTAACTTGGAACTACTTGGAAGGATACATTACCTTAAAACTCAATGTATACATTAACAAATATGTAGTTCTAATTTGTTAACATTCTCAAGCATTATAGTTATTAGCGAGTCCAATTTACAGGGTCTTTATTTTTTTTATTTATCCGGTTGGAGAACAGGGGAAGAAAAGATTTAAAAGAATTTTCTTCATGTCACTGTGGGTGGCTTGAAAACAAACAGACAGTCCTGACTTGTGCTGTAGTCTAGTATTGTTGAGCCACAGGAAGCATTAATCTTGAAAATGGGAGATGGCCAAAGGAGAAAATCTGGTTGATGTATGTAGATTTTCATTTGTTTTTACATGTGGGAGACATCAGAACCCTGATGGAGATCACACACAATGATCTGTTATATGACAATAGTGTTTCAGCAGACCTGAGAAAGAAGGAAAAAAAACAGCCCCCCCTCCTAGATATTTAAGAAAAGTAGAAAAAAGAAGAAAAAAAAAGGAGACTGTCTTAAGCTCAGATTATTTCAGTTGTAAAAACACATACAGAAGTCTCTCTAATCTTTAAAGCTTACTAAAACACTATTGATTACATTCTTTTATAGTTAATTTTTTTTCTCAATCTGTTTGCCATTTATAAAGAGAGAATTTAAAAATACTATTTATTTGCTTCTTTTTGTTTTTATATTTGTTTCATTTGTTCAGCAAAGTAGATTTGACTAACCAATAAGGATAGATATCCATAACATTAATGTGTATTTCCATAAATACTACAATTCATATCTTATTTTCATCAATTCCAAAGTGGAAGCCAGCAACACGTATAACTGAAAAACTGATTAAGAATTTTTGAGATGCTGAGAAGGTGCAGCAGATGATCAAGTCCTGCTAAACATTACTACTTCCAGTCAAAGCTATGTCATTGTTGTCTCTACGACAATGTCTACAAGGCTGACAACCCTGATGGAAAGTGTAGTGCCATAGTTATCTGCTAGTCAAAGCTGTGTTTTTATTATTATTACTAAAATAAATACCTGGAATGTCCTAAACCAGCATTTTACTACTTAATATCTTTACATATGGTACCATCTTCCTACACTACACTATTTTTACATGAAATGTTTAACAAATGGGATTTGTTATTGTTTAACATTAACTTCATAAATATCCTATAGATGGAGCACTAATTAATCTGATGGCACGATGAAGCATTTAGGAAATCTTTAATAAACATAAATGTCAATAGAATATTATAATATTGTCAAGTAGGTGGTGTCACACAGGAATATGACATATCTAGAATGATGTATCTTTTTCCTAACTCAGATTATGTAGAGATAAATTTATATATTTTAGTTAAACTATTTAAATTAGTAAGCATTGGGCAACACAATCATCCAGTAATAGACTCTTGGACTTTTAAGATGAAGGCACTAGCTTAAATATCTTTTGGGACCAGCTTGGTTTGGTGAAACTCTCTAGCATAGTTTTTTCTTGCTTATCTTCGCCATCTGGTTATCTGGTTACATGGGTTTTCTTCAAACTCTCTGGTTTCCTCTTGTCTAAAAATGAAAAGTTCTGATAGGTTTTTCTGGTGCAGGAAAATCTTGGTTGGTTTGCACCTTGCACAAGACCTCCAACTGTACCTAGGTAACTAACTTAGTCATTGAAACCCATATTTTCTTCTTTAGCTTTTTGCTGTGAGATGTTTTCAAGACATTGACAGATAGGGTTTGGTTTCCCAAGAAGAAAATTAGTGATCATAGGTAAATTTACTTGTATTTCTAAGCATTTTAATATTTTCATTTTGTAGTTTGTTTTCAAGAAACTCAGATATTTTGGGAAGTTTTTTAGTCATATTTGTTTAATTTTGGCACCTGTCACTTACAGGTTTGATAATTTAATCCCAAAACTAAAAATATTCATGCAATAATTTTTTAAAGATAGAAAAATATATAGTGTTATTTTTTAAAAGTAATTTTAGGAATTATGCTATTTTTTATTTGTTATTATCAGCCATCATAATGTTAAATCTACCTTGAACAGTTGAATAGACTCACTTTTTAGTGGAACAATATTGATAGTTTATTTGTTAAATGTATGAATTCTACTTCAAGTTTTGTTTTGTTTCATCTATATTAGCAATAGCATTTCATAGTGGTTTACTTTATTTATTTATTATTATTAGACATAACAGAATTTTCAATAGATCTATGCCTTTGGTATATAGGTAAAGGAACCAATTTAGAATGTCAAGTTTAGAGTTATTTTTTCTATATATTCTGTATCAACAAGCTTCAATCTTTACCCTGTTCCTGAAGCATAATGCAGTCATCAGAAGCCAGAACACCAATTGGTATTTACGCAGCTGTACTTTATATTTTCATTACATTTCTTTCAATTCTGTAGACTTTATTACCATTTGACCACTGCCCATTAATAACTGCAACCATCATGATTACTACATTCAGAATATTTAGCAATATTAATTCCATAACTTTCTGCATTTTTTGGTTTGCTTGTTGATACATCTTTATTTATTGTAAAAGCTGTGATCTCTCTAACCATTTATCTTTGGAAATCAATGCTTACAAAATAATTTACATATATAATTAATAAATAATCTCCCCCATATGATGAATGAATTCTGTTTTTTCGTATAACTTACATAAGATATCAAGTTCTACATATTTAATGAGGTATCTGAAATATAATTTTGTGAATACCAACACAAAATTTAGTTAGAAATGGTATTTGGTTGCCATAATTCACTGCCCATAAATAAAGCATGGTTCATAATTCTCTAACTTGATTTTAAAATTTTTACTATATAATTTTGTATTGCTAGGTAACGAGATTGCATTTGTTTGCTCAGACATTAACATAATTTGTTTATCATAACAAAAGATTTGCAGCTTTCTTTATAAGAATAATGATATTAGGAAGCATAAGAGTTACATTTATTCAAAAGTAAAGAGCCATTGGTGCACTACAAGGTCTTTCCATAAAGACCAGGTTCATTATGAATTATGCTCTTATTTTAAAAGTTAGAAAATAGACCAAACAGACTGGAAGTTGTTTAATAGATCTCAGAAAGCAAAAATGAATATGATTGCAGACAATGTGGTGTCTTCCCAGATAAAATGTACCATTGTCAGTAGACAGACTATTAATTTCTGGAAAATATCGTTGGGATACTGGAGTGAAACAGCCATTTAACAAAGGTATACATTTGAAATGATTCAGAATGCTAAATATCCAAACTCATTCAGTTGGAATATAAGAGTAATGCTCACTAAAACATCTTCTGCTTCATTGATTCTAGAACCATGGTTATATTACTATCTACTGGATCTACCATGCCAGACACAAGAATCTTATTTATAATCAAATCAACAAAGAATAATCCACAATGAACTACCTTTATTTATCCTTTATAATGTACATGGTTTATCTAACTTTGATTTAATGTTTACATTTCTGTGTCTATGCTTTGTTGTTTTCTCCTGTTAGTCACCATTAAATTGGGCCCTCTATTTAGGTAACATCTTCTGTCTCATTGAAGTAACAGCCTACATTTTTTTATCCCCCCCCCCCCCCAAGAAGAAAAGGAAAAAAGTCAGGGTTCTACTTGCTAGGTTGTAGAAGTTATCTCTTAGGGAGGTCTGGACTGCTCTGCCATCACAGGCCTGTTCTGATCTCATATAGGTTCAACATTTTTTCATGGCGGCCACATCCCTCTCTGAGGTATGTCTGTTACTGCTTGTTTCTGTGAAATGCACATCTTTACTTGGTATTTCTAACATCTCAGTCATTTACTGATGTTTTTAAAACATTTGTTAGAGAGAATTTATTTCCAAGAATAATCAACATTACGTACAATTAGAGTGGCCAATTGGGAGCATTTTTTCTAGTAGCTGTTAAGAAATGTGTTTATACAGACACTAGATTTTCAATTAACATTCTGAATGTTTAACTGTAGATTCCACCTTTAAGTGTATAGCATGAACTGCTAAAGAAAGAAATTAAAAATTGAAAAAAAAAAAAATTATTTTTTATTTATTTCATTACTTTGTAGTTTCAAAGATTGTTTTAATTCAATTTTCAGGAATTAAATATCATGCAAACAGATCAGACTTCCCTAACTAATTATAATTGTTGTTTCACCCATATATGGAGAAATTGTCTGTGTGAGATTTCCACTGACATTTTTCTCCAGAAAACCTGTTGTACATGGTAGTGACATGTCTTTTGTATTCTTATTTTTCTTACATATTTACTGCCACTTCTCTCTCATTTTGACAACAAAAAAAAAGCCTATAAACCATCTGATTCAAGGCATAGATACTCAGAGATAATGAGTGCCCTTGGCTCCATTTTCTCACC
Source organism: Nautilus pompilius (assembly GCA_018389105.1). Lineage (NCBI taxonomy): Eukaryota > Metazoa > Mollusca > Cephalopoda > Nautilida > Nautilidae > Nautilus > Nautilus pompilius. The sequence goes on along the minus strand of JACATO010000348.1, from coordinate 808,778 downwards.
TAGCATTAAAAATTTCTGCAATACTATGGTGGTGAATAGACAAATGGTGAGTCAAACGATGTTTGAGAGGAAGTGCCAAATGACACAAACAGAATTTTAATCACTCTTGTCCAAAACTAATAAAGTCTAGTGCAACCTTTATTCTAATGAATGGCTCCCTATCCAATGAAGCTTTGATAGCTGAGTCTATAAAATGGCATCCAGACATGTTCATCTTTTTGTTAAGTTGATGTGTATTGAATAACATCTGCTCTTTTACCAATCCAGCCAATATTAGATTAAAACTACAGAGCTGTACTATTCGGGCTGAATACTGAATGATGTTTTCCAGTTAGCAGAACCTGATCATGTAGTGTTATCTGAATACTTGTTAAGATTTGAATACCTCAGACATGTGGTATACCTTATCACATTTTAAAATGTTCATTTGACAAATGGTAGCTAATTTCATAATAGTGAAATGGCTTAATGATAAACGTTACAACTAGTGTTATCAACCTGCATATTTGTATTAAACTATAGCAAAAATGTAATGTCATCTTTATGTGCAGTTTAAGTTAATCAGATATTTCTAGAAATTTGCCTTTTGTACTTTATCAGACTGGTTCATATCTGTTAAAGTTTAATATGTAGATGTCTGTAGTAACTATTATATAAATAGCCATTCAGCAGATTACCTCTTAGTTTTCAGTTGCAAAATATTTTTTAAAGGCTTAATTTGCTCACAAGCAACAAGAGCACAAAATTGTATTTTCTTTTGAGCAGTTATTGAGAGCAGATATGTTAATTTTGCAGGTTAAGGGGTTAATAATAATAAAAAAAACGACACTCAAAGGATTAATCTAAAACGGTTTCTTGTGTGTATGTGCTTATTACACACAAGACTCTTAATGTTTGTTAAAGTAGCTTGCAGTAGTAATTAACAGTGGGATAGAAATGCAGCAGCTCTGGCAGGGCCAGTGCAGGCATCTATTTTCATGGAGATTCTAAGGATACCATCATCCTCCTTACCCACTTGCTCAGTACTTCAGGCAGAACTAACAGCAATTGAAAGAGCACTTTTAGAACTCTGTTACGTGGAATCCTCCAAATCAGAGACATCACTTTGTGATTCTTACTGACTCTAAGTCATCCCTACAGTCACTGTTTTCCTACAAGCCATCTGACTACTACCATCTATGTAGGTCTATATTAAAGCTCATTGACAATATTCAAGCCTCTGTTACACTTGAGTGGATACCAAGCCATGTGGGAACAAGTGGAAATGAAAGAGCTGACACTCTGGCAAAGTTAGCAACAGAAAGTGAACCAGTCTACAAGCCTATAAAATCTATAGCTTCTCTCAAATGTGCCGTCAATCAGTAAACTCTCAATATTTGGAAAAATCGTTGGCGAAATGAGACATGAGGAAGAGCCTACTATTCCCTACAAGAAAAACCAAACTCAGTATGATACAGGAACATCAATAGACAGGAACAAGTAATTCTATCACGACAGATTGCAACACTTTCCTTGCCAGAGCTACCTGTACAGACTCCACTTGGCCCCAGATGCAACCTGTCCACTCTGTAAATCCGCAGATGAAACAATCAAACATACTCTGTATGACTATCAAGAATACAACACCTCAGACATCTTGACACAACCAAGACCTTTAAAGAACTTCTTGAGAACAGGTACAATGATGAGCTATCATTACATCATTAATCAATGAAAGGAAACTGAGGATCCGTGCAAGGACCGTGTTGTCGGAAGCATTATTTATATAATAATAATAATAATAATAATAGATTTAACAAATATAGTTAAAATAGTGTGGGACAAATAAACTGAGAGAATACACAAATACAGCAGCATGTCATATATCAAATGGTTGCGAAGGAGAATAAATTAGAAATGTTTATAACAAGCCAGAAGAATGTGACTGGATTCACGATGTTAGTATCCACTGATTAAAAAAGAAACGGAACTTTGGTTTCTAAAAAATTAATGAAGGAAATTATATTTTTCTGCACAGACTGGAAGGAAAAGCATTGACAACAAGAGATTTTTTATTGTGAATTATTTATAATGTTGATTAATTGCCCATGCTATTCAAATGTAAAACATATTACTGCTGGGCTTATAGCCTAAAATTGTGTATTGAGAAAAAAAATATCCTTAATTATCTGTTTTTCAAGTATGGGGAAGTTGACTGAAAAGAATAAATCTGACGAACTCTTTAATATTACTCTTTTGTAAAAAAAAAAACAAAAAAAAAACATTTTGTTTGTAAATGATATAAGAGATGGAAGATTTATTTTTTGACTTGGCTATACCTTAAAATTATGGTGGCTCATAAAACACTCATGTGAACAGCCATCTTTGGTTATGAGGGATGACTATTATTATTATATTGAAATAGTGGACACTTATTTATATGGATAATAAGGGGCAATCATCAACATCCCCATTTATAAGATAAAGAGTTAATGAATGACTTTGTTTAGGTGCAGTAAAGTTTCATGAACTTGAAGGATTGTATGTAATGTAAATATAAAAGCTGACTGCATTTTCAACATATGACATGTTGAGCAGCATGTCTTTCAAAAAACAAAAATAAAGTGTTTCTTGCTATTTATCACACTTCACTCTAACCTTTTAAATTCAGCTAAACACTCATTTAAAGTAGGAAGCCTTTTCTTCTTCTTGAAACCCTTTTCCTAACTTCTGAGATCTAAGGACATTTCACAACATAAAGCTAAATGAGGAAGGTGTGGGGTTTCAGCCTTGATGATCATGCAAGTTACCTGGAGGCTCTTGAATGGTGGTCAAGGTGCAAGCCAGTCAAGAGTTAACTATGGAAACTCCTTCATATGTACCCAGAAAATCCTACAAGAAATTAATTTTTAGAAGTGGGAGAAAACCCATGCAGCCAGCTGGTGGAGAAGAGCAAAGAACCATTCCAGGGAGGTTCACCAAACCTAGCCAATCCCAATGGATCACTCACCTAAGTAGGAAGCTTGAAAGAGCATATTGTTGGCATTACTTTTATATATAAAAAAAAGCAAATAAGGGACTTGATTAAAACAGTCAAAGTATGAAGCCAGAAATCATTTAAATAGGCTGAATCTTAATAGTCTTTTTATATCAAAGTATTTCCAACAATACACATTATTTGCATATAAGATAATCCATTACAGTCTTCAAAGCATAATTTGATCAAGCATTTTTAAAATAAAAATTTAATAAATAAATAGCCATGAAATTCAGATGCATTTAACTCTTAAAATAGTGGTTTTCTGATTCATAAAAATCACACTTGCATTTATTGGTTGTTTTTTTTTAAAATAACTCTTTTAATATTAATTTTAAATACGTGATTATGTATTATTCTTAATAGACTTTTTTCAATTAAAAAAAATGTAAGAAAGAAATTTAAAATTATCAATCAGTTTTCTGTGATAAAAAATGCTAGCTAGAACTACTCTTCCATTATTCATGTCTGCTATGGGATCATGAGCTGTATCTTGTGCAGCAAGAATATGTAATTAATTAGGGTGAACCAACTAGCAGGAATGTTTTATTAATTTACTAAAACTTATGCTAGTAAATTCTGAGATACATTGTAATTTGAAAGTTGAGCAATTTCACTTTAATATCAGTTCTGGTAATTAAAAAAATTTCTTTCTTACTATATTGTTTTTTTTTTTGTATCCTTATTATCTATTCAGTGATTTTAAATAAAGAAATCCATAAATTGTTGTGTGTATCATTGTTTACAAGAGAGACAGCCTTG